>BQNB010005511.1:0-101867 GCA_026074375.1 Tanacetum coccineum
GTCTAAGGGGTATTTGTTTATTTTTAAAGTTATTAATAAATATGGATAATTATAAGTTTCACTTAACTTTATAAAATTTAGAGTAAATTGCATAAATCGTCCTTGAAGTTTGGCCAAATTGCATGTTTCGTCCCAAACGTTACGAAAGTGCAAGGATCGTCCCTGTGGGAAACCTTTGGTGCAAGTATCGTCCCTGTGGGGAAACTTCTGGGCAAACCTTTGGTGCAAGTATCGTCCTTGCAGGGACGATACTTGCACCAAAGGTTTCCCACAGGGACGATCCTTGCACTTTCGTAACGTTTGGGACGAAACATGCAATTTGGCCAAACTTTAAGGACTATTTATGCAATTTACTCTAAAATATTTTTTTACATTTAGCCTTTTTATTTTATAAGTCGGCCCTCCTTAACTAAAAATCCTGACTCTAACTCGCGTGTTGTTTCGTGATTAAGTGTTGATTCTGAGTGGTTATATCATCGAAAAGTAAAAGAGAAAATCGACTCATCAACCGTTCTTGTTTTATATGGATTTTTGGTTTTAATTGTCTTATTATTGATATATACGCTTCGAGATATAAAGACACAAAAAAAAAGTGAATGCTTTTTATGTAATCGAATCTTGTATACTGTAATACTAAATGAAGTATATGCCTAATGCTAGGTATCGATCATGTAGATTTTAGGTTTTGGGCCTTCTTTGATTGTGAAACTTAGAAACATTTTTTTTTACGGGCAAAATAGAAAATTAGTTAGACGAGCATGATTTGAGGTTTTTCCTTCAATTATGTTTTAAAAGATGTTTATGAGATTATTAGAGTTTGGAAGAAATAAATTAAATCGTGAGATTGTTAAGTATAAAAAAGGAAGTATGTATTTGAGATGAATTATAAAAAAGTAGATGCTATTGGACTTAAAAATTTTTTTTTACTCTTGCAATGTGTGGTTAAAATTTCTTTTTATTTTCTTATTTAGTTTTTTTCTTCTCATCAGATTTATTTTCATATACACAAAATTGTAGATATGAAATAATACAATTATAATTCGTAATGAGACCGGGACGAACACGATCAAACGCCTTGTTAATGCTTACAATCATTAATTTTAAACCGGACAAATTAACGGACCGAGCGCTTATACGAAGAATTTTCTTTTTCATGTTCGTTATATTAGAAAATAAGGTTGTTCAGGTTCGTTCATTTTAAAAGAATTAATTAAATAAACGAAAATATAAAAACATAGATTGATAAAACATATAATTTATTGAAGTTACTAATATTGTGTTTTATATTGTGTTTGTTTAAGTAAAGCATATAAGTAAATCGATACGAACATGTACGGAAAAAATAAATGGACGTTGACGATAAGGATTATTTCGGACGTGAATTTAATGAACATAATGAACGGACAAGACTTCCATTCATGACGTTCATTTAACTAGAATACGACGTACAAATTTTGTTCATGTTTTGTTTATTTTAACAAACAAAATGACAGAAAATAAACTTTTTACCAAACGTTTCATAAAATGTTTACTGAATGTTCAGTTCGTTTACACCTTACTATGCGGGGGGCGATTTTATATTTGCGTCGGTTCCATGTTTAAGAGTGTAGGACAACAATCGTCATTATTTGATAACCACAGGGATTTTATTGCAAGTGGTTTAATTCTGACAAAAACATCATTTTCTTTACCAGACCTCACTTTCTTATATTTTTATGTCAAATTTTTTTATTTCATTGATTAAATAGACTCGAATTTTCGTTTCATATTTTGCTAGCTTCTAAATGAATCGAAGAATTATTCATTCGATTGTTCGGTTAAAAGTTCGTTTGTGTTTGTTTATTTGTTACATTGATGAACATGAATAATATTTTATGTTTGTTTATTTAATTCATCGAACATTAACAAAAGTTTTGTCTGTTTATATATGTTCGTGAACGTTCGATTATGCATTTATTAATGTTCGTTTATGTTCTTTTATTTGTTTATATTCCTATACCGTATCTTTTAATTACATAGCATTAAAATTGATTTACTTAAATAAAACAACACTTATAAAACATAATATTGTGTATACTTTAATAAACTTTGTCTTTGTTTTTCTACGTTCATTTATGATTTTTCGTTTAATGTCTTAATAAACAAACATGAACAACACACATTCTTAATAAACAAACATTAATAAGAAAATTCGTCCATTTAAGCATTCGTGCACATTTATTTTTCCGATAAAAATTAAGCGAACGAATATAAACAAGACGTCGTCTGTGTTTATCCGATTTGTTTTTAGTCCTATAATCACCATGTACATACACCTCGCAACTTTTTGGGCAAGACACATAAAACGAATGGTAGCCTCATAGTTTCAAACTAGGAGTAGGATCGACATTTATGACAAAAAGTTGACTTTTTCGTATTAAACATAATTTACAACTTTAGGCTTTGTTTGTTTTTTCAATTTCACCTCTTCTAACCTCTTCTTACCTCTTTTGTCTGAAGCGGGAAGAGCTTTTTCGTTTGTTTTTTTGCAGAGAAAAGAGGTAAAAAAACTCTTCTAACCTCTTCAAAAATTAAGACAAAAATTTTCACTTCTAACCTCTTCTTCTCTCTTCTTCTAATACAAACCCTCTTCTTCTCTCTTCTTCTAACATCAACCCTCTTCTTCTAAAAAAAAAACAAATGGTCTTATTCTTTGTAAATAAATAGCTTAGATGCACCTCTTCTTTTGCAGACATGGTTTGAAGATGGAGAGGTAAAACCTCTGAAAAAACAAACGAAACCTTAGTATCGTCTAGCTAGATATGAAATTATGGATTATAAAAATAATCCATGATAGATATTTGGGAGACTAAAACACAAAGTAGAAAGGATAAAGTGGAAAAGCTATACCAAGAGAAGGTTCGAAAAGTGAAAGTTGAATTGACAATCATTGCCAAAAAGTCAAATTAGACCAACAAAAGTCAGTTTAAACAGAAAGAGCTTATTCACATGCTAATTTTTTATGAAAAAAATATTCGGCCCGGTTGAGAAAGTCAAAATAATGCAATAATATGTCTTAGTCGAGTCTTTGACATAAAGAGTATGTATTTGAGTTATATTTGTTTCACTCCAGCGAGTTAAAAATCGCTAAACCATTTTCTAATGTGAGTTTTGCTAACATGCAGGGCCGTTTCGTTGATTACGTTGGCTCCGTGCCACTACCACAAAAAGACCCTTAAATACATACACAGAATACATATGTATCTATAGTGCATAAACTAATTAAACTCGAATATCATATTGCGTATATATATAATAGAAGTTAGAAAAATTTTGTGGCCATCATCAAAGATGGCCTGTGCAATCACACCTATTGCACTCCCCTAAAGACGGCCCTGCTAACATGTGTAAAAGTTTTTGATTTTCTCGCAAGAGATCGAGAGTTTAAATTTCATTAGATGTGTACATTCAAAGTTGGTCATAGAAAGATTGGAAATGATCACATGGTTACATCTGAATAAAAAAGACTTGCTCTGAGTCCAGAGATGGAGCCAAAAAGTTATGATTGATGGGGCAAAACTTGATAATTTTTACACGCTATAATTTATTAAAATAGCCATTATATTTTTGAAAGCTACAATTTCGGTAAGAGGACAAATTACAAAAATAGTCAGATTTTTAAAAAAAAATTACATTATAAGTTTTTTTTTTTTGTTGCTAAAAGGCATGTGCCCACCTTGCCCTTTCTATATCCGGCAAGGCGCCAATGATCATCACCTGATAAAAAAAAACTAGCCCGTTTTAGTTTTACTAATATTCAATTTCATTTCATTTCCTTAGTCAAAAATATATGGTATCGGCCATGGTAATAACTTAGAATGATAGGTACGAGTGAAGAGCTAAGTCCTCATTTGGTCTATCAGGTTGTCACCTTATCTTAACACTTTTACTTCAAAATATTTTTTCACTCATAATATACCATTAACCTCTTCATTTAGGCCCCACTCACCTATAATTTTATTTCTTTTTTTATTTTTTCACATAAACTAACTTTATTTCATTCAAATTAAAATACAAAATACAATACGATAATAAAAAAAGACAATACGAAAATTAAAATAACAATACGGAATTTTAAAATACAATACAAAAAAATACAATACGAATAAAAAACTTAACAAATTACGATACGAGAACACGAGCTTTTAGAGTGCTCGGTAATTGTTGATGAGTACTTGCTTCTCATCTATGCATCTCAGCACTTCTTCCCTAGCAGCCTCCAAGGCGGCATTGATACGCATATCTGATTTCGAGGTCATAAGCAGAGTATGCAGACCGTAGCTATTAAGTGGCTGGTCAAGAGGCAGCGAACGCACCCTCGTTCCCTCCTCAGCACGGCTTAACTTCTGAAGGAGATAACGAGTCATCTCACCCAACAAATTGTTAACCAGATGAGCTCCTTTTCTTGTTCGGTTCGTAGTCACTTAATGATAGTATCTCGCACCTCGTTTGGTTCGTTAGCCATAGTGTTTGTGTGAAGATGAATGATATTTGAGATAGTTAGATAAAAAGTCGTGTGAGAAAATGAATGATGGTAACATGAGTATTTATAAGGGAAAAGTAGCCTTTGGAATTTAAAAATACAATACAAAATTTAAAAATAGTCGTTGGAATTTAAAAATACAATACGCAATTTAAAAATACAAAATGAAATTTAAAATACAATACGGAATTTAAAAATACAATACGAAGTTTAAAACAAAATCGTCCTAATTGTATTTTTCCCATAGCCAAACAAATTTAGTATTCATTTGTTGTTCTATTTTTGCCGTCTTTCTAAATAAAGCAAGATGCATCTCGTAATCTTTATCAGATTCTTGTTTCAAAAAGTGTCGATCAAAGCACGGTTCTTTTGTGGAGTGTCATTGCATTTCTCGTATACTTTTCTCAGATCATCCTTAGCTGTGCTTGCATTGTCAAATTGCACGGCTAACTCCGTAATCGCTTTCTAACGAACGATATCTTCTTCAATTAGTTTTTCAACCAAAGCTTTGATTTCATCGATGGTATGTGGAAGTGAAGCCTCGGATTTTTGTTTGGGATAAGCGTGAAAATTTTATGTAAAATAAAGTATTATTTGTAGTGTAAAAATGGGTATAATTTTAAAAAAAATTTATAAATATAATAACAGTTACATTTCAAACAAAACATTAAATTTTCAACAATGCAACGTAATACATTCTGTGTCGCTTTCTTCCTCACTTAAACAGCGAAACACACAAATAATCCACAACGGCGAGATGTGGCGAGGGTTGATAGTGTGGTGGCGAGCTGCTACGTAGGAAACGGCGAGCCAGCTCGCCATCCATACGTATCCCTTTTAGAATGACATTATGGAGTTCCCAAGCCATGTGCTCTCTTATTTGTCGATATCGATCTAGCTCAACTAGTTAGAATCAACTGACATAGCGGTCACGTAATTCATAGATAAATTTCTAATTCCTTAATTAATATCTTGGACTTTTTATGTGCAAAGATATTTAAGATATAAAGAACAAGTTATAGGAGATCGAAAGAGGATTATGTGGATATAGATAACTGTACGTCAACCTGTCATGATGTATGTGTATGTATGTTTAGGTACATGCTATTTTATACTAGCGTAGGTGTTTGCGTTCTTTGCACGACGACATGTACCGGTTGAGCCCAAAATTATATTTTTTTTTTTTTCGATTTATTACATGTATTCCACTTTTGTGCAAGTCTGTTACGGACACTCTTACGTGAAACAATTTCATTAATGAGATAATTATTGAGAATGTTATGTTCTTCGGTATGTCATGTTTACATGATGGTCATTGCTAATATTTTGGCGTTTTTTACCGAAATGACCCGTTGAGGTGTGTGTTATCACACAGTAACCTTCAACGTCTGACATTTCCTCTATGACCCTGATCATCGCGCAAGAATAGTGGCGATGACCTCGATGAACACGTGGTTTGCCCTTGTTGAACATAGGAATTAACAAAACGCAAGTCTGAGCCCTAATTGGGCACGTCATAGATCACGCACAAATAGTGGAGATGTATTTAATTTTTGTCAGTTGCATGTCAGAAACCCTAGTTATACATCGCGTCAATTAATGGTCATCGCGCAGAAAGGGTGGTGATGATCACTTTGGGAATCGTAGCTGATTTTACCATTCTTAACAACGAAATGACATATCAATGCCATAGCAGTATTATTTTGTTGTTTTTGCACAATTCGGAACAAGTTTTGCATGTATAAAAGAGAGCTGATAGAGTCTCTAAGATATGCATAGCTCAAGTGAAAAAAAAATCAGATTGGAAGAAGTTCTGCTAAGTTGATTTGGTGTGAAGTTGTGTTGTGGCTTTGGGGACTGTTGTGGTGAAGTTGTGTGTTGCGGTTGTTTTGAGGTGGTGTTGTTGCGGTGTTTGTGTGGTTGATCTTGTTGGTGACTGTGGGGTTCACTTTTTTTAGTTTAAGATGGAATTGGATAATTACGAGGTATAATATTTTTTAGTTCAATTATCATTATTGTTTATTTGATGTTTATATGTGTAGTAATATATATTTGTTTGTTTTTTTGTTAATTTAGGAACCCGCTGTTCTTGTGACATATAGAAGTAGGTTAGATTTGATTAAAACAATTAGAGAAAAAATTAGTGCCACTCCACGGGAAGCATTACTTAGAGACACTTGTTTTGGTTTGTTTTTAAGTCTAGATGATTGGTCGGAGAATTGTGTTTTAATACATTTTATGTTAGGTCGTAAAGTGGAGTGTTTAGGTGGAGAAACGGATATTGTTCCTTTGTCTTACCATATAGTTGATGATTTTCAAATACAATTTGGAAGGGAGGAATTTTGCCTCCTCACTAGGTTAAGGTTTAGGGTAGATTATAGTGTTGACTATAAAACGAGGATCCTATTCCTTTTAGGCGACGCGTGTTTTCGTCATCTATAGATGGTAAACCTATTACAGGCAAAATGTTGGAAAAAATGATTAATAGCGAGTTGTTTTATAGATTAAACGACCACGATGCTGTTAGCCTTTGTTGTGTAGCCATTTTTCAGTTTGTCTTATTAGGTTTGGAGGATAGAGCCTTTGTTGTGTAGGCATTTTGCAGTTTGTCTTATTAGGTTTGGAGGATAGACGTAAGGTCTCTGATTGGATTTTAATGTTAACAAATGATAGAGATTGTTGGGACATGTATCCTTGGGGTTCGTATGTTTGGCCAACATTGTACTCTCAATTAAAGAATGCAAACGTTAAACGTTGGCATTCCTTATATGCCGCTGAGCAGGAAAAAGTTGATGATACTAAAGCATATTCGGTGTTTGGATTTACTTGGGCATTTAAGGTATGTCATATGTTGATTTATAATATTTACTTTGGCATTTAAGGTATATGTATAACGTTAACGAATTGAAACAATTAATTTTTTTTAGATATGGATATTGGAGTCGTTTCGAATAGGGGCGCATGAGTATTATAGACGTCAAAGGCGTTATCCTAGAGTAGTTGCTTGGAGTGCCAAGAGGAAGTTTTTTCGAAACATGCTAAGGGGTTTTTTTCATGTGAATATTTTTTTAATTTTATAGTTGATGAGGTGTCATTTTATACACTTTTTCGGGGTCGTTTAACCATCAAACGGTTGTGTTTTATGCCCAAAATAGGTACTTAATAGTTTCTTTTTTCATGTATTTCTCATTTGGAAGGACATTTGGATGATTACAGTGAATTGTCTCATTTGGAGAAGAAACGGGTGAGATTTACTGAACCAACACAGCAAGACTCTTGAAGTTTTCTTGCTCATCAGAGCTTGGAGTCTGCGTCACAAGCTATACACGACGCCGTCACAACCTATCAAGTGACGGCGTCACATATTTCAAGACGGCGTCAGTCCGCACCGACTCAAACGCAGATCTAGAAGATTCTTCTTACGACGGCGTCACGACTAAAATGTGACGCCGTCGCGTCGTTTTTCCTATATATACAAACTCGAATATAGGGTTTTGAGTGTGTAACTTAGAATAAAAAAAAAGATGGTCGTACGAAACTAGTTATTTAGCAGCTGTTAGAGACGATTTAGGGCCTAAAAACCCTATTGTACCTCTTCTAATTCATGTTTTAATCAAGTAAGGTTTACTTAATCATTTCAATATGTCTATGTGTTGTTAGATTTATTGCTCTTGCTTTTCTTTAACTCATGCTGGCTAACCTACTATTGTGTTATATTATGGTTTGTATGAAACCTAGAATGTAGATCTTAGTGGTGTTGCTTCTTGTGATGGATGTGCACGTTAGGTCTTAGAAAACCAGCTTTTGTCTACATCGCTATGATAATGTCTAGGGAAACGTGATTATGTAGAAAGGATACCATCGGGTAACAGTTTTCATACTAACCTTCCCTCTAATATGGTTGATCTACTTTTAATATATTTTACATGCACTTAGTGTAATCCTAGGGGCCGGGTAATAGTCTTTATACTACCTTACTTGTGCGTTGCTCTAACGGCATACTAAGTAAACGGCAGGTTCGTGTAATTTTTTTTTTTTTTTTTTGTTTTTTTTCTACCTTCTATGTCTTTCAGGAAATAGTTACAACAGATCATCACAAGTGTGACAAGGCAACAACACTAGGAGAAGCAATCTTAGGGAGGAATTCATGAATTAAATAAACTTATCTTTTATTTCTTTAATTTTATTTTGTTTTATCACCATTAGTTTAGAATATATTTAGTTTAAATAGCTAAAACCAAACCACCTCTCCAATTATATGATTTACCTGCTTTCTATAAAACATAAAAATACAAAAAGAATCTTCCCTCAACCCTTAGAATTCTGTTAGACCGTGATCAAGCCTTCCCAACCTATTCCTCGAGTGAACGATAAACAACCCCGAGTCTTGCCTATACTACACTACAACGATTAGGTGCACTGCCTAGGGAGTTGTAAAACTTCTCGTGTAGAAGTCCTACGACGACCGCACATTAAGTTTTTGGCGCCGCCGCCTGGGGAATAGTTAGGTATTGATCATAGTTTAGCTTAGTTCTACTTGCTTGAATCCTTTCAAGTGAGAATTTAATTCCCGCACATTAGCTTTCTTGTAGTCTATCTTTTCTTCGTGTTAATTGTTTCGTAACCCATTCTCGTCAACCACCATGGGAGACGAGAATCCTATCCGTACTCTAGGAGATTACTCCAAACCAAGCCACGAGGGCTATAGGAATACCATCGAGCTCCCTGAAGGGAACAACGTGGTACCTCTTCGATCCGACACCATCCGGTTGGTGCAAAACGGATGCTCATTCCACGGACTTCGGTCCGAGGATCCAAACCAACACCTCAAGGATTTCCTTAAACTTGTGGACTCACTTAACCTTGACGGTGAAAATAGGGAAAGAACGCGCCTGCGTTTATTTCAATTTTCCCTACGCGATCAAGCTAGCAATTGGCTTGAACGCCTTCCAGCAGGATCCATCTCCACATGGGAGGATCTTACTACCCGATTCCTTGCTCAATTCTTTCCACCGGGAAGGACCGCAAAACTTCGCAACGATATCCCTGATGTCAACAAACATCATGGATAAATCTCTATCGATGCCTGGACTCGTTTCAGGACTTACACCAAAAAGTCCTTATCTTGCATCGATCTTTGGCTCCAAGTCCAAATCTTTTATGACCATGTCAGTGCTCTATCACAGACGAACATTGACCATCGGCCGGTGGTAAGCTTCGTGACCTCAACCCCGAAGAATATGGCAATAATTAGTGGACGTCGCCTCTATGACAACAAAAGTTGGAACGACCCAAGGGATTTTGCTAAACTGGTCAAGGCAATCGCATTGCCTCAAGATGTCCCGAGTACATCTGATCGCCGTCTAATCGAGCTCGAAAATCAAGTCCAACGCTTGATGGAAACTTATCTTGCTCCGACACAAACACCCAAGTAGAACAAAATTCACTTACACCATGTGAAATCGGCAATGTCCCACGACACTCAGAATTGCATGGAAAGTCACCGAACCAAACCTTTGTTGATACGATTCCTCGAGTACTGACGAAGCGTGTGGGAATTATATTGTAAATGACCTCTAATAATGGTTAGTATAACAGTTAAGTCTGGTTAGTATTAGTTAGTTCTGGCAGTATAATATTAAGATCTGGCAGTACTATAGTTATACTGGTTAGAATGGCTAGACTATAGTTAATAATTGTTGTGGTTTAGTTAAGTCTGTTTATGAACAGAATAGTGATAATAGTTATTCCTTAGAGATGTATTAGGAGATATCTTAAGGAAAGGGATATTGAATGATCCTTTTCACTCACTTTTGTTTTAGCCTTTTTAGGGTTTCTTGGTGTATAAAAGGAACCCTACGGACATAGAGTCTTTTTAGATAACATATAGTAGCATTTGAAGCTTAATAGAAATCATAGACAAAGTTAGTATTATATGTGTTCTTCTTAATACTGTGTTAAGATCTCCACATTAACACTTGGTATCATAGTCAGTATCTTCTCAATAGTTGCTTTTGATTTATTCAAGTTAGCTATTGTCTTACGAAGGCTTATATAAGTTTTATAATTATTTAAATGTTTTACATTGTTGGGGTGAGAACATGCTTTGTTTTATAAATTGGACGCAAGTGTATATTTTATACTATGATTATGTGTTTGCCTAAGTAGCGATAACCCACTGAGCCCTTTTATCATAAACTGTCAATTGCTAGATTGCAAGCGTGAATGTTATAAATAGATCTATTTAGGATTGGCATCCCCGTTTGGGTGAGTAGCGCTCATTGTGCCGGGTTGCCGGACAACAAACGTATACCATGTCGGATTTGGGATGTTGCTGGTTAGAACATCATTCACGGGCATTTATTGGAAATTTATTGCATTCATACATGTCGAGCTTCAGTGTCATGAGCTTAGGAAAACGTAATTACTTTTTATGATGTTTGCATCTGTTGCTTAATCATATACTTGGAAATCTTGCGGTCCTACTATTGATTTACATAAACCTATGAATTCACCAACTTTATGTTGACGTTTTAAGCATGTTTTCTCAGGTCAATAAGGCACGAGGTGCTCAGATACATTGGGGTCACTCTTTGGAAGAGTCAGTACTAAAGATTTGGGGCGTATTACATTTTAGGAACATTTGTTATAAACCGAAATCTTTACTTACGTTGTCGAACAATTTGAAGCCATGAGCTTATGTAACGAACAAGTATTTTGTTAAATCCAATGTATCTTTTAAACGACACGTTTAGTGGTCGTTCTCATATCTTGTGCTATTGATCTATGAAGTAACGCCCTCGGATATTCAACATTCCGCTGCAACCCAGATTTGGGGGTGTTACATCTGGCAAATGAGACTGCTTGATATTCTCATCAAACATCAAACTGTAAATATTTTTAAAATTTCAAACGCTGTTTTCACAAATGGGATTTGCACGGGACATACATGCATTACTTGTTTGCATCAAGCACATATATGCTTACATGATACATACTATTTTAGCATTAGTAGGTTACTAAGTGCTTACATGATTGATATATGCGTATACAAATTATATTATGTATATTACTATAAGACTCTTATAATTAAAGCTTATAGACATAACATACCGATCTCTCTTATAAGTAATACTTATATAAGTTATTTTTGCTTTTGTAGCAGTCATATCTTCTGCATCATCTGCGGTTACCTACACTTCTGTTTACACCGATTCTGAGCCAGGCAGAGTCTTCTGGGGAGCTGATGATGAGGAGGTATCTGAGGGAGGCATTCCACAGGTCATCATATTATTATACGATGGACTCCCTATGCAGCCAGTAGCCCCACAATCACTGGATTACATACTAGGCCCAAAGGATCCATAGACACCACCAGTACTACTGGACGAGGATAGGAGCGTGTGGCCTATGTTCATACAGGTACTGATACATGGACTACGTGCCAGAGCCTATTTTACCCTGTAGTATATACCATTGAGAGGATAAGCATGAGTTTCCAGCTGAGGAGCAGCCATTACCTCCTGTTGATTCACCTACTACCAAGTCACCCGGGTATGTTACCGAGTCGGATCTCAAAGAGAATCCAGAGGAGTATAAGGATGATGAGACAGAGGATGGTCCGGTTGACTATCCTATGGATGGGAGAGATGATGGAGATGATGATGACGACAATTTATCTGGGGATGACGTTAATGATGAAGATGAGGATGATGATGACAAGGGGGAGGAGGAGGAGCACTTAGCTCTGGCCGACTCTGCTGTTGTTGTACCTACTGATGAGCCTGTTTCCCTACCTGAGGGAACAGTGCCTGTTATACCACCACCCTCCACTGACATTACTATTAGGGCTAGGATTACCATCCGGCCTCAGGCTTCCATATCACTTCCACCAGGGGCAGAGGTTGAGAGACTTCTAGCCATAACTACTCCATCACCCTCACCACCTATCTCACTATCACCACCCTCTGCAGGAGAGTGCCTTACTAGGTGTACGGCCCCACCTGCACATTCATCACCACTACATGTGCTATCACCATTACTACCATCATATGAGTGTCCAACCCAAATCCACACACTTAGGATAACATCCACTCAGGCCCTTATTGATGCAGTTACTGCCACATTACCATTACCTCTACTACCACCACTACTACCATCTCTATACATACCACCATGTAGGATCCCTAGATCATTCCATGTATGAAGCACAAGATCAATGGCACAAAAGATTTAAACAATGAAGAACTTGTTTGATTAAAAGAAAATAAAGTGGCTACAAACCCTTAAGATGGAAAATAATAATGAAGTAGCTAACCTAATTTGACTAACTAGGTGGATTTATAATATTAAGGATTTGCCTTTGAGGGCTTTCTATTTGAGCTTTTTACATCTTGGCCCTTATACATAATAAACATTAAATAACATAGTCTTTCGAGCTAGACTTTTGTCTTGTAACTTCGAGTGACCGAAGCTTCTTTGTTTGGGTCCATTTAGGTGAACCTAACAATCTCCCCCTAGATGAGGTCATGAGAAGCTCACTCGTCCTTGTCTCTTTAATCCGATGTTGATGGGGTACTTCACTTGTTGTGCTTTGGTAATTCATTCTATAACACCTTGATCATGATCTTCAGAACTTGATGTGATGACTTGATCTTGATCTTTGATTTGTTTAAGCTTTACTTCTCTGAATTACTTTGTGATCTTCTTTCACTTTGTCTTTGCCATACGTGATCTTTGACTCGACATTGTCATTTTGTTGGAAACTTTGAAAGCTTTTATGATGTCTTCTTCTCCTATCTATTGTAATTTTAGGAATTTGAAGAAGACATTGATTCTCAGAGATTGTGCGGAAGCCTTGTATGAAAACTTTCTTGATTACTTCAGATACTGTGGTCTGGATATGAGCATGTGTCTTGCATCAGGAAAACTGTGAGACGTCTTCGCTGATATAACAATTTAGTCACCAACAAAAACATTTTGTTATGTAAAATCCACTTAATGTGTTCTAGAAAAACATTTTTGAGAACACACAAGGTTTTATATTTGAAGGGACCGAGTATAGACGATACTCAATCTGGTCGGTTACATTAACCTCTGATTCCGTGAGGATCAATGATTACAGTATGAATACTGCACCTGTGATCAGATAGATTCATTAATAGAACCTTCTGACAGGTTTTTCCGGCAGTGACAAGCTAGTCCTCTAATACCTATTATCAGATTCCCTAATGTCGCCGTTCTCTGTAGACCAGATGTCGATGACTAAAACAAATATAAGTATTTCTATCTAATAGATTGTAAGAGTGAGTCTGTAAGTTACTATCTGCTTGGACTATACCGTATAATTCCTTTTTCAGCGTTTTACTTTCTTAATTACAATAAGTACCGTCGAAGTGGCCTGTGGCAAAAATGATTTGAATAAAACATTCGATGTGCTATAAAAAAAAATTTTTGTTTGGGGCACAAACGAAAGTTTAAAATCAGAATGCTTCTGTGATGTTTTGAAATATTTCCCGAAAGATATGAAGTGCCTTGGAATACTATTTGTCCATGTTACATTTATGGAAATCCACTTCACTAGTGGGCGCAGTCCGAAGACCAGGCATGAGCATTCATACGAATACCCTGGTGGTATCAAATCCTCTTTCATCACAAACAATTCCTAAGATCACTTTCCACGAACATGAAACACCACGAATTCTTTGTCATTTATCAAGATACTTGTGTATAACACAAACTTTTGGTACCTTGACATTTTTGATCATATTAACACTTATGCTCCCCCTACACATGTGCGTCGATAATCGAAAGATGTTTAGCACATGCGTGGATAGGACTTAGCATTTTAGAATCAATCGAATCATTAATTATCCGTTTTACATGTTTAAGTCACATTCTCTCCCCCGATCAAAAGTATGAAACTTGTGAATGGTTTTGATCTAGAATGGACTTAAAAATGTATCAAACTCCCCCTCAACGTATGAGGTGAGGTGAAATAGCACAAATATCAAGTGAGCAATTGAAACAAGACCTTTAGAATACCTAGACAGGAATGATACTGCAATCTGTCTTGAAGTTGTAAGCGGTTGGTCGTGTCAATCTTGCAGCAATAGAATCAGCAACAGTACGTCCTTTTGACCTGCAACAACTGTTAGAAATACTGATTCTCCCCCTCAAACAATGACCCGTGTCAATGTTTGATTTGGTTAACCCGAACATGTTTGATAAAACAAGTTGTTTATGAGAAAAAATGGTTCGGGGCTTAGACAACTTCTTGTCTGTGGAAGAAATAATGCACTGAAACGTACATTAAATCTCTGGGTTAAGACCGGGTTACAGTCTGAAATAACTGCAAGCCATACTACTAAACTAAATTTTTTTTTTTTTTTTTTAATATACACAATAATACAATGTGAAACACTTGGTTACCCGGAGACAGACTCATCCTGTAGTTCCTTCAGAGTTTCTGGTGACATTTGTTTAACTCCAAGCAGTGGGAGTAGAGTTGCGAAGCGCTCTCTCGGTAAGGCCTTCGTAAAAATGTCAGCCAGTTGGTATTTAGTCTCCACGAAATACAACTCAACAACTTTCCTTTCAACCTGCTCTTTGATAAAGTGATGACGGATATCAATGTGCTTGGAGCGCGAGTGTTGAACACTATTACAGCATAGAGCAATAGCACTTTGATTGTCACAATACATCGGAATTTTGTTGAACGCAAATCCATAGTCTCGGAGTTGAGAACGCATCCAGAGGATTTGAGCACAACATCCTGATAGGGCGATGTATTCAGCCTCTGTAGTGGAGATTTGGCATACTTTTTGCCTTTTTGGATGACCAGTAACATGTCGATGTCAAAGGAAATTGAGTGAACCGATAGTACTTCTCCGTGGGTCATGGACATCCCTGCATGTCAGCATCTGCCTAAAAGCTTTTAGGTTCAAAGCCGGAGTCCTTCGGATACCACAGACCCATGTGAATGGTTCCTTTTAGGTACCGAAAGATCCGCTTTATAGCAGTAAGGTGCATTTCAGTAGGCTTAGCCTGGTATCGTGCACACATACAAACAGCAAATACTATGTCAGGTCTAGATGCACTAAGATACATAAGGGAGCCAACCATACCACGAAATCGGGTAGGATCAATTAGCTTGCCTCCCTTATCTTCATCAAGGTTGGGACGCTCCGCCATTGGAGTGTCAATGGGTGTGCAGGAGTCAAAACCAAACTTTTTCAAGATTTCCTGAGCATATTTGGATTGGTTGATAAAGATGCCTCTGGGATTTTGAGAAACTTGTAATATCCTAAAAAGGATGACATTTGTCCTATCAACGACATCTTGAAAGTTGAGTTCATTTCAAAAGCAAATAATTTGCAGGCTTTGGGGTTAGTAGAGGCAAAGATAATATCATCTACATATATTTGTACCAGTAGAAGATGTTTGCCTGTTTTTCTCGTGAAGAGTGTAGGATCGACCACGCCTTTTGTAAATCCTGACTTGATGAGAAACGCTGATAGCTTGTCATACCACGCACGTGGAGCTTGTTTGAGTCCATAGAGAGCTTTCTTGAGGCGGTACACATGCGATGGATGCTCTGGATCTACAAATCCTTCTGGTTGACTGACATAGACAACTTCATTCAGTTCGCCATTGAGGAAGGCGGTTTTCACGTCCATCTGGAAGATGACCATGTTCATACTTGCCGCGTGAGCAATGAAGAGTCTGATCGCTTCAAGTCTAGCAACCGGAGCAAATGATTCCTCAAAGTCAATACCAGCTTCCTGACGATAACCTTTCGCCACTAACCGAGCTTTGTTCTTCAACACGTCTCCATATTCATCCAACTTAATCTTGAAAATCCATTTGAGCGGGGACTGTTAAGATATTATCTGGACATAGGTACAAGTATCCATACATCGAGAGTTCAACTCATGAATTTCTTCATGCATGCCTCATCCAGCACCGAGTGTCTAAGGCTTGCTTGTAAAGTCTTTGGTTCAACTTGAGTTAGAATTCATTGAAGAAACACCACATTGCGTCGGTTTCTAGCTGTTTCCTGGTAGAGACGGGTCGATCTTTATCCCCAATAATGTTTTCAAGCGGATGTGCTTGAGTCCATTTTTGCACATGAGGTAATTGGTTGTTGGGAGTAACATCGATGTTGACAGAGTTGGAGTGAGATGCTTCTGAATCGGTTTCAGGAGCATTATGGGTGTCAAACACATTACTGTCAACATGATCGAACAGTGTTTCATCATCAGAATCACTAGTGTCTGGTAGAGGTATTTTGATGAGGCTAAGAGGCTTTTAGTAAGCAGACGCCTTCTAAGATAAATGTTGTGGAAGGTGCCTTTGCATTCTCGGGTGTCGGTGCAGCAGGAAATTAACGGAGTTATTGGAACACCGGAGGTTATCGGAACAACCTCATCATCATCAAACCATTTGAAAACAAAATCGGTCTACTGTTTCTTTGTAGGAGGGTCACTAGGTGGTTTGTAGTCTTTACCAAGTGCAGAACGGCTGCGTCCTGACTGTAAAGCAGTAAGTTCGAGTTCTGTACTGTTTTGCACAGAAGTCATTTGTTGAGGTGCGAGGCCTGAACTGGTTTGAACAGACGTCAATCCTTCGGTAAGTTCATCGAAGGCAACATGAACGGTTTCCTGAATCTTACGCGTTCGTTTGTTGTAGATTCGGTACGCCTTCTTGGTGGGTGCATAGCCAACAAAGATACCTATATCTGCTTTCGCCTTGAGTTTACCAACATCATCATAGTCATTGGTAGGATAGCACAGAGATCCAAACACTCGGAAGTATTGGAGATTAGGCTGCTTTCCCTTCAGCAGTTCATAATAGGTCTTTCCGTGAAGCGTGTGTACAAGAGATCGATTAAGAGTATAACACGCAGTGGCTACAGCTTCAGCCCATAGGAACAGTGGAGCTTTCGCAAAGATGAGCATAGTACGAGCAGCTTCCATAAGAGTTCGGTTCCGTCTTTCGACAACGCCGTTCTGTTGTGGAGACCGAGGTACGCTCGTTTCATGAGAAATACCAACACTCTCAAACCATCCATCGAGAGTCTTATTCACAAACTCCGTTCCATTATCTGTTCTGACGAAGCGAACAGTAGCATTGAGAGCTCTTTGAGTCTTCACAATAAACTTCTCAATCACTTGAGGAGTTTCATCCTTTGATCGAAGAAATCTTACCCATCCAAATCTGGTGTAATCATCCACTATCACCAAAATATACTTCTTTCCGTTGATACTTTCTGTTCTCATTGGTCCGCAGAGGTCCATATGTAGAGTATGGAGAACTTCAGTATTGGTGTTTTCTGCCTTTAGTGGATGTGATGCTTTCTTGCTTTTACCAAGCTGACAAGATGGACACAAATGGTCTTTGTCATATTTCAGCAAGGGTAAACCTCTGACAAGATTATTTCGAGCCAATTCGTTCAAAGTCCCGAAATTCAGATGATTCAGCCGACGATGCCATAACCATGACTTCGTTGAAGAGGCTTTTGTAAGCAAGCAAACTGGTGAAGCTGACAACATATCATTCAGTGAGATGGAGTACAGGTTGGTTGATCGTGAACCTTTGAGTAGATCTACCATATCGTAGTTGCGGATGTGACACGAATGCTGTCTGAATGCAACTTCTAAACCTCCATCACAAAACTGTCCTACCGAGAATAGGTTGTGCTTGAGTCCTTCAACATAGTAGACTCGAGAGATGATAGTGTCACCCAGTTTATAATCACCATAGCCAATGATCGGACATATTCATCGTTGCCAAATCTCTACAGTTCCAATGAAAAATTGTCTACAAAGTTGATAAGACCGCGCACGATACCCGGTCATATGTCTTGGAGCTTCCGAATTCCAGATACCATAGAACAATTTGAACTACTGCGATAAACAAACATTTACGGTGATAGGATGCCCTGAAGGGTTCCGGTTAGTTAGCAATCAAATTTTACCAGAGATCCTTTGGAACTAACAAAATGCTTTCGATCACTAAGTTTATGGTCAATAAACCTAGAGACCATAGTTATTTGGGGGCTAGAACTAGCACTCGGGGGTAGTTCTATTGGCATTTCAGTAGGTTCCATGATCCTAGTTAAAGGATACTTCTCAAATAATGAGAAATGCCTGCCAGTGGGCTTCCACTGTGGCTTGCTATTAGCAACAGGTTTGCTAATTGGTTTCCAGACTTTTTTAATTGGTTTCCATTCTTTCTTGGGTTGGCGTGTAAAACGCTTAGTCTGGTGGGGTTTAACATTCACAGAATCATCACACATAACCAAGCAATCATTATGATTAGCAAAAACCAAAGATTTGTTACATCCACCACAAACATTGTTCAAATTTGAAACAGAAACAGAATGTTTAACAAGCAAATTAGAATCAACACGATTCTTTTTATTCAAAGTCCTATGGTGTGCTTCTACTCTCCTTGCATTCGCACTCTTAACCGGCAAAGAACTATGATTCCGAGGGGCTCTCTTAGGCACAGTTTTGCTGGCTCCAGAAGTGGGTTTTACTCCTGTAGACATAGGCACACACGCGTTAGTTTGCTTCTTAGGATGCACTACTGGTTTTTGAGTTGGTTTGAGTGAAGGTCTGGGAGGTTCACTAAAAGTTACTTGCTTCTTCTTAGGTAACGGGGTTGGTTTGACCCAGTTAGCACGTTTGGGTGGTGGAATATACTTAGAACCTAAGTTGTACATTCCTGGAGCAAGCACTTTGGGTGTCTCAGAGGTTGAAGGTCCACTACTTGTTTTACCAGTCACTTGGGCTTTCAGCTTTGTATTTTCAGCAGTTAAGGCACTAAGCTTTTCAGTGTTCGCAGTACGTGAGTGAGTATTCGCCTGTGACAGTTCATCATACCGTCTTTTCAGACTCACGTTTTCTACCTTAAGGCCATCTAGCTGAATCCTAAGGGAGGTAATCGTATCTTTCAACTGAATTCTGTCAGTTTCTAAGGCCTGCTTATCAAAACTACCTTCAGTGGAACCTACATTCAACACCTTCATGATGTTGATCTGAGCATCTAAATTCCTGATAGTGTCATCTTTCCCTTGAAGCTGTTGTCTTAACTTGTTAATTTCAAAAATTGCATTGGAGGCACTAGAAGTGTCTATGCACTGTTTATAGTTTTGAAATTTAAGTTGTAAACAAACATAATTCTGTTCGAGAAAGGCAAAACGTTTTTCAGATTCAATAAATAGTTGTTTCTGTTTTGAAATCTCAGCTTCAAGTTCAAGAACTTTAGTGTGTTCCCTATCGCATGCAGATCTAAGATCTTCGCAAAGGCAATTCGAACTAGGGGGCACAACACTATCGGAAGTAAGCACAATAGAGCAGATATCTTTTTCTAAACATTCAGCAATTAAGCAATCATTTCTGATTAAAAGATTTTTCTTCTCTATGGTCAGGTTCTTGTTATCAAGAACACATTGTTCATACTCCGCCTCCAAGTCATCAAAAATCTGTTCAAATTCTCTTATCTCTTTGAAAAATGTATCATTAGCAGCTTGGATATGTTTTTTGAAATGGTCGTAAAATGGTACCAGTTGTTGTTCAACAAACTGTTTTGCATAATCAAAACACCAATCAGAAACATAGTCTGGTTTTTGTGTTGTTCTTTCTTTTATGATACCTTCAAGTTGAGGAAAAACAGCATTAACTTTTCGAAGACTGGCCAGAACTTGGCTTGGAGGTCGACTTTTACGAACAAAAGGAGTACCAGGTGTGGCTGATTTACTAGCTTGACTAGCAATTTCGTTGGCAGAAAGCCAATACGCCTGATCACCAGATAGTTCCTTCTGAGGAACGAACATAAGGGCATTAAGCTTGGCATAGAAGTCGTTTGCGGGTCGAACATGCCCTGGTTTTTCGTTCATCTTTTTCATGCTAACAACTTGGTGAACCAAGACCTCTTCACTATCCCATATACTAACGGGGTGGTGAGTGGGATGAAAGAGGGTATCAGCATCATACAAAACAGGTTGAGCACGCTTGGCCATATAACCTAGACCTGGGTTACGGGTGCCTAGGATGTCCTTGTGCAAGTCAGCGTGGGCCTTGTGAAGTCAGCGGTTTTTGCTGCTTTAGGTTTCTTAGAAAGCATAGGAATAGTGATGTCGTTGGCTATGTTAAATCTTTGCAATATATCTCTTGGCAACTTCTTGTTAGCATTCTTTAAAAAAAAACTAGTTTCCTTATATATTACATATCTGCTAGATCCTTTTTCTCTGATAAAAATCGTTTCCTTTTAGATTGTAAAATGTAGCAATGATTTTTCTTTCCTGATAAGAGTGGATTTAAGCAATATCAGTTTTCTTGAACAAGTTCAACGTTTTACGCTTGTTTCGCCTGATGAATCAATAGGGTTGTTCAAGCTCTAACTTTGTGTTCATGATCAATTGTTTGCAATTTTGTGGTTATCTTAGACGATATATTTCTTGCTTGCATGAGAAGCTCATTTTTTAAAAGGCTCGACTTCAAGCATTTTTCTTGGTTAACCTTAGCTTTGTACGTCTAGTGGTTTGCAAGTCAGTTTAAGATAGCAATCATTGATATTTTATCAGATGTGTTCTGCAGATACCTCAGTTGGTCTTTTTTGGGCTTCGGTTGTCAAGAAGATTCTGATATTCACGGGATCGTATTATAAATCATCCTCAGTCTAAGCATCGTTGTTAAATGTTCTTCCTAGTGCATCTCCTGAATCTGATAATCCACATTATCAAAGATTTGATTGTCATTGGAGTGTACCTCATTGACTGGATTGTTGGTTGCACTAGTGGATGACAAGTTGGCCTTTGAAAGAGAAGCTAGAATTGGGGCATTCTTCCACGTCTGAAGTCATATGATCCTCATGATTGGACTTGAAACATTGTTGTTGTTGTCAGTGCCTGAAGCGTTGATCATAGGTGCGGGGTGCATTCCACATCTGCCGAGGGAATGCTTCAGTTATTGCATCTACAATCTCCTTTCTTTTTTGTTAAATCAAGTAAGCTTTATCTTTGAAGTACTGAGAGTCCATCTTTCTATTGTGTTCTTTACCACTGACTAGCAAACATGTCTTTCCTCTGCAGTTGTAACATATCCTCCTTCTTGCCGTGAGCACCTGTATTACCAAATTTTACCTGGAGGGGCATTTCTCTGATCGTTCAGTAACAATCTGACCATTCATGCACCGTAGCATGAGTCATTGAGTTGGAGGAATGTCGGGCTGGTTGTTGGTGGGTGGAAACTGCTTTTGGAAACAACCCACTTTAGTGCATTTGCAATCTGGGTCATAGTGGCCATCAAAGCGTCATCGGAGACTGTTAGTAGTATCGTTGAGGACTAGGAGTTGAGGGTAATGAAAGAGAAGCGTGCAGATGTGGTGTGAGGCAACATAGGCCAGTGGTTCAATCAATACTTGTAGACTGCTCCTGTTTATTGAGAGTCTTTTTGGCATGAGGATCCGTTCTAGGCTTTGAGATGGAGTATAGATCTGAACTTAAGGTTGGTTGGATATCCATGTTCTGTTTGACAATTAGCACATTACTTACCAATTAGGCCGTAAGGTTGTTGACAAACTTGGTGTTCATCTGATGAGTTGGAGGAATGTTGTGTCTCTGTGAGTATTCTTTATGTCATTCACAAGTTTGTGGAACGCACAAAGTAGCATGAATTGATTCGTTTCAATAATAGCCACGGAAAGCGTTAGTTACTCATCAAACAGATCTTACTTCCTTTGTTGAATAGTCCTAACCTGATCCTTGACATACGCTTATCCACATTTCCCATGATCTCTTTGCAAGTGATTGTTTGTTTTGATTGTTGAAGATGTGTTATCGGGAAGACCTTAGACTAAGAAGATTTCAGGCTTGCGTAATCAGCCATCTCAAGTTTGTTTCATCTCATTGAATTCAGGAATCAAGTTTATTCTAGGTGCGGGCAATAATAGTAGAAACCAGTAGTAGAGGATCAGTGACCATCGGTGTGAGGTGTAGGTCCATTCTGAATGGCAGTTGCATATCTGCTTGCCATTTGGGTTTGCCTTCGAAATGTACCTGTGTATACGAATCTTCCAAGAGTCGTAGTCACTTTTAACCAACATAGGTGGACGAGTATCGGTACCTGCGGCATTTGTTTCTTCATTGGATGCCATTTTGAGTTTGGTTAGTAATGATCTGAACCCAAGTGATTGATGAATTGTTTGATTTATGTTTATGTTTTATGTTGTTGTTTGATTATTTAGTTCGGTTCAAGAAAGTCAACTCGTTCGATCTTAGAGAAATCAAGCTCGTTCGGTCCACAAAGTATAAGCTAGTTCGGTCCTCAAAGGTTCCACTTGTTCGATTTAGCAAGTAGACACTCGTTCGGTCCTTGAGGAGTTGAGCTCGTTCGATTCTCTCGTTCGGTCGGCTTGTTCGATCCACTTGTTCGATTGGCTTGTTCGATTCACTTGTTCGATTGGCTTGTTCGATTCACTTGTTCGATTGGTTAGATCGATTCTCTTGTTCGGTTGTCTAGATCGATCGTCCTTGGTGGTCGCTCGTTCGGTTCAAAGAGAGTCCACACGTTCGATTGTCACTCGTTCGATCGTCTCTCGTTCGATCGTCTAGATCTCCACTCGTTCGATCGTATCTCGTTCGATCGCTTGTTCGATCCTTGAAGAAGTATACTCGTTCGATCCTTAACACTTCAACTCGTTCGATCGTCTCAGTTCGCTCCCTTGTTCGATCCCCTCGTTCGATCGTATCTCGTTCGATCGACTAGTTCGATCGCTTTGTTCGATCGCTTTGTTCGATCACTTTGTTCGAATGTCTTGTTCGCTCCGTAGTTCGCTCCTTAGTTCGATCCACCTAGTTCGATACTTCTAAGAATAAACTCGTTCGATCCCCACTTTTTTTTAAACTTTTCGAACCAAAAAGAAAGAACACAAAAAAATCACGAGATCGTTGATTGCTAACAAGATGGTTTGAGTGATATTAGATTAAACATAAACCATCTATGAATCAAGAATCAAAAACAAACAAATAATCAAAAACAATCTAAACCTTTTTTTTTCGAAATCAATAACAAAAAAAATACAAACCAAATCAATTATTCAATCTTGTAGCTCTGATACCATTTGTAGGATCCTAGATCATTACATGGAGAAATCACTAGATCAATGGCAATAAAGATTTAAACATAAAGAAAATTTTTTAAAGAAAAGAGTTGCTACCAAACATAATAAAAAAAAAACCCCATTAAGATGAAAAATAATAATGGAGTAGCTCACCTAATTTTTGACTAAACTAGGTGTATTTATACTAACTAGGATTTGCCTTTGAGGGCTTTCTTTTGGGCTTTTTACATCTTGGCCCGTATACATAATAAACATTAATTAACATTGTCTTTCGAGCTAGACTTTTGTCTTGAATCTTCGAGTGACCGAAGCTTCTTTGTTCGGGTCCATTTATGTGAACCTAACATATTGCCTATAAATTAACCTCACTACGGTTAGTAAATGATGATCAAGCACAAGTGGATTGATTTTTGTGCTAGTTATGATATCAATCCGAGTAGGATTTGCCTTACTAAGTGTATACAATTTTTTAATTTTGGAAGAAAATTATATATTAATTTTGATTTTTAAAATATCAGTTGGTCCAACCCTCTTCCTCACAGTCATCATGTGTACCGGCTCATTAAGGTGGTAGCGGTACGGTCGACCATGAGGGATAGGTTGTCCTGGTGAAAGAATCATAACTCGACGTCGAAGTGCACTAGATGCTACAAGTGATCTTTGGGTAGAAAGGGTAGTCTCAGTGAATGGTGTATCATGGGTGGGTAATGGTGGTGTATCAGGTTTTTACTATATGTAGAGTAATCGTATCGATGAAGAAATGGTTGAAGTAGCTAGTAGTGGTGGTATTTGATTTATGATGACAAAATCTCGATGGATCAATCTCCTGTATCAGATGCGGGTGGATAATCAGGTGATGTGGGTGTATAATCTGGTGATGGTGCCGTGAAGAACAATGATTTGGCTGCTTATACTTAGAGATTTCAAGAGTTGACTATGATGTGCACCAAGATGGTCCCCGAGGACGGGTTGAGAAATTTATTGGAGGTCTCCCCGATAACATCCAAGGGAATGTAATTGCTGCTGAACCTACAAGACTCCAAGATGCTGTTCGTATTGCCAACAATTTAATGGATTAAAAGTTGAAGGGGTATGCGGTGAAAAATGCTGAAAACAAAAGAAGGTTGGAGGTCAACCAAAGAGACAACCATAGGCAGCAACCACCATTTAAGAGACAGAATGTTGGTGGGCAAAGTTTGGCAAGAGCCTACACAGGTGGTAGCAATGAGAAAAGAGGATATGATGAACCTTTGCCTTACTGCAACAAATATAAGCTACACAATGAAGGGCCGTGCACTGTGAATTGCAAGAAGTGCAACAAGATTAGGCATATGGCCAGGGATTGTAAGAATGCAGTTGTTGTCCCAACTACTCTGTCACACCCCCAAATAAGGTCCCGTCCGATTTAGCGTCCAAGAGCGTGACGTCACTGAATATCTCAAGTACAAAGCATAAAGAACGACCTCTAAGGGTATGTTTTAAAAATAAACACCGTCGCATTAATTCAAAATATTAATAAGTTTTACATAGATCAAATTTAAAAGATTTAAAAGTTAAAATGCAGAAGCTTAAATAAGCTCAACAACGGTATTTAATGACATAGATAAATTTCTAGTAAACCGGTCCGAGCAAATAAACTTCACATAAGTCAAGCAACGACATCCATGGTAGGAACCTAAGAAAAACATGCTTAAAACATCAACATAAAGTTGGTGAATTCATAGGTTTAGTTCAAATGTAATTAATGTGGACCACAAGATTTTCAAAACGTATGCGACGGTTATAGGAGATACAACTTCACATAAAGAGGCATTTACGTTGCACTAAGCTCATGACACCGAAACTAATACTGAAAGATAGCATGTACACTACTATATAAGGCTTTCCCTTCAGGTGTCGGACCAAAGACCACGTAACTAGTTTCGACATGACATATATCTGTTAGTTCTTGGCAAACTCGAACTAGTAAGTGCTTCTTACCTTGATAGGGATAATTAGTCCCAATAGATCTATTTATTCACTAGCGCTCACTTAACCAGCCAGTCGGTTAAAGGTGATTAACAACTCATGATAATTCGGGCAATAGTGGTCTAAACACTACTTAGGCAACACGTAAACGGGGAATTTCTCACGTATAATATTTGTGTCCAGTTTTAAAAGCAAGCAATGTTTCTCACCCCAAGTTGTAAAACATTTAATCAAAACAAGTAAAAGTGGGGCTATGAACTCACCTTTAGTTAGTGAAATGATGGGATAAACATCTAGGAATATGATCGCGTGGAAACGAACAACGGTACACGAATGCAACCTAAGAGAATATAGGTTTCGACTTAGAATCGGAATGATAGGAAAAAAATGCGGATGATGCATTAAAGTTTACTTAAAATACTTTGTTAATAAAACGATGGTGATCGTAGCGTGGTTGTTGGTATGTAGTAAAAAATATATATATAACTAAATAATTATTTTTACGTAATATATATTTATATTTATCGCATTGTTCGGCTCTTTACCCAATAACCCAAATATTGATTTAAAACCCTTTTGAAAATGATGATTTTATATCTTTAATTTATCCATTTCATGGTAGGTCACCCATGCTAATGCTTCCCTCACACGAGCACGCTTAATAGTCGGTCCTTAAATTAAATACATAGGTAGAAGAATGTAAATGAGTATTTTAATTTATTTACATGGTTAAATATATATTATTTATCGTTTAGAAATAATACGTTTTTCGGAACACCGTTTCCATCTTCTCGAACCAACGAGTTAACCCAACAACTCTTTCCGTCCCATTAAAGCTAAGTGGCTGACACTTCAGGAAGTCTTGATATGTGCACTCTCGAGCATGTATAAATCCTCCGAAGTTATAGCCAATACCTCCTCCGTTCCCATTACCATTTCCATTCGCTCCCCCATTTCCATTTCCTCTATTTCTATTTTCTCCATTTCTATTTCCTCCATTTCTACTTACTCCATTTCTATTTCCTCCATTTCCATTTCCTCTATTTCCATTTACTTCACCCTGTTCACCCTCGTCTCCTATAAGAGGTTCAAGGTTCTTGGCAGCGTCACGAGCTCCTAATGCTCCTGCCAATTGGCGGCCGATTTGTTCGTTAACTCCTTCACGTGTCCTTGATGCTCCAGATCGTGTGTTAGGCATTGTCCTACAACATAACAATACAGAACATGATGAAATTTCATGGTGATACAAGATTGTTAGCGGGGTTCGAATAAAATAACAAGTCTCAATATACGGAAATACATGATCACAATAACTCCATGATAATGCCACAATTTAGTAATAATATAGCCTGCAACAAGAAAAAGAAAATGTAGACTAATCTAATAACATACTAGATGTGAGGGTAGAGAGAGAGAGTGGGTTGGATGAACACTTAGAGAGAGAAAGAACATAAAAGAGAGAAATTTGTTAATGAATGAAAGAAAAATAAACAACCAACCGCCTCTCCAAGGCATGGAGAGGTGTTTATATACTTACAATGGATGGTGGGCTTAAGCTTTCATGGGTTTATCCATTGGCCTTTAGCTAACTAACTATACGAGCAAACGACTGTTATCTATGGAAGCGACCGACACTTTCCTAGGAATTTCATATTCCTAACAATCTCCCCCCTAAGGGAGGTCGCTCCATTTTACAAAAACTTAAACTTAGCATACTATGCTTTAACTTTAGTCTTGAGCTCATTTAACTTCAATCATTAATCTTGTGGTTTGATGTAGTGATCATAGACTTTAGGTCTTGAGCTTGTTCCTTAGCTTGTCTTGAATGTGATCTTGAAGTTAAAGTATTCGGTCCATCCTGGATCGGATAAGATGTACCAAGACTTGAAGAAACTGTATTGGTGGCCAAATATGAAAGCTGAAATTGCCACCTATGTCAGTAAGTGTCTGATTTGTGCAAGAGTCAAGACTGAATGCCAAAAACCATCTGGTTTGTTGGTTCAACCTGTGATCCCGGTATGGAAATGAGAGAACATTACAATGGATTTTGTTACTAAGTTGCCAAAGACGTCATCGGGTCAAGATGCAATTTGGGTAATTGTTGACCGGCTCACCAAGTCTGCTTATTTCTTACCAATGAAAGAAATCAACTCAATGGAAAAGTTGACGAGACAATACTTGAAGGAAGTAGTCTCAAGACATAGATGTGCCCAGGTAGGTAGAGTTTCGTTATTTTTAATCGGATTAGTAAATTTACATTCTCATTTTTGGAATGCTCAAAACAAAGGCTTTAGGTACTCAATTGGATATGAGTACGGCTTATCATCTGCAGACGGATGGTCAGAGTAAGAGAACCATCCAAACTTGGAGGACATGCTATTGCTACGTGATTATGTGATTTGATTTGGGAAAAGTTGAACCTACCATTAGTAGAATTCTCGTACAATAATAGTTATCACATGATTATCAAAGCTGCACCGTTTGAAGCATTGTACAGTCGTAAGTGTCGATCGCTTGTCTGTTGGGATGAGGTTGGAGATGCTCAGCTTACTGGCCTTGAGATTATTCATGAAACCACAAAAAAGATCATCCAAATCAAAAGCTGTATTCAAGCGGCACGTGATAGAAAAAAGAGCTACGCCGATAGGAGATGTAAGTCATTGGAGTTTGAGGTTGGAGAAGGTTATGTTGAAGGTATCGCCATGGAAAGGGGTGATACATTTCGGAAAACAAGGGAAGCTAAATCCTCATTATATTAGGGACTTTCAAATCTTGCTAAAAGTGGGATCGGTCTTATTGCTATCGACTTGATCTCTCGAGCTACTAAGTCGGGTTCATGTACTTTTCACGTTTCCAATCTGAAAAAGTGTTTCTCCGATGAACCCCTAGCTATTCCGTTTTAAACGAGATTCAAGATTGTAGACAAGCTTAATTTCATTAAAAAACCGATCAAAATTATAGATCAAGAAGTTAAATGACTAAATCAAAGCCACATCCTAATTTTGAAAGTCCGTTGGAAGACTACAAGGCGATGGTCCTGGTTTACTTAGGAGCTGGCGAGGACCAAATGAAAAAAAAAGTATCCTCACCTTTTTGCTAACCCTGTACCCGCGTCTAAAGATACGTCTAAAGCTTTGAGGACAAAGCTCTTTTAACGGAAAGAAGGATGTCACACCCCGTAAATTTAAGGTCAATATTTTAAACTTTTCCGATTATTATTTTTGACTTTTATACGTTACGTTTGAATCTGCCAGTTTACCGGGAAGTTAACCCGCATAAAACTGAAAAACGTCATCGGACGCGTTCTGACTTTGGATTTTGTTTAGTTTAGACATTTTATGGGATATTTTATCATTTCTAAGTGTTTCGTAATTTATGATCACTTCCAATATTTATTTTTACGTTTTAACATTTAATTTACGTTTTTTGCGTTTTTGACCTAACGGAACCCCGAAAACCCAAAATCTTTTCGTATAAACTTTAGTTATCGTTCATCTCGTGTTGATAAGTCAAAAATTTTGTTCACCCCTCCCCCTCTACTCCAAACACACGCATACACCACACTTAAATAAATCAAAGAGCATCTTTCATCTCTAATTTAAATTTCAAAATAAAACACCATCACATGCAAGAAAGAAAGGGACATCTTTTGTATTTCATCCTCAATTGCTATCTCATGTGAACTCTTACACGCCGATTTTGTTCATTTCATTTTCACCCATAGAGGACCCAAATCCAACTAAGCCATTGTCACTATAATTATTTTTAGTAGTGATCAAGGCTTGAACCCCGCCTCCTTTGTGCTAGTTTGCGTTTTGCCGAACCCCCGCACTCCAACTTTTGGTTTATGTGTTGTGGTCACTAGACTTTTTGGATGGCCCAATGGTTCACAGAAATATGTTACATCCCTTAAATCCCTAAATTTATTCCTATAAAGTGATCATGTTATAACACCATACGCGGGATATTTCATTATTTTTTAAGCATCATCCAAATGCTCCCATCTCTCTTGTTCTCTTTTCTTGCTTAATTAGTTAGTAAATTAACGAAGCATGAATTTTGTAACTGCAGTTACTTTACCTTAGTAAAACATTTAGGGTCAATGTGACAAACAAGTATACCCATACCCCAATCCTTATCTGCAGCCCAAATCTATATCAACTATAACTAAACAATAACATATGATTCATACATTAAATGTTCTGTCTTACTCTGGATTAGAGGCACCTTAGATTTCAACAAATTCACCAAAGGAAAATGACCACGATGTCCTAAAGACTACATTCCAGGATTACAAAGAAGCATCTATCTGACTTTTGGACAGACAAGCAGAATAGCTTTTTACCGTTAGTTATTGTATTACTGCAACAGATAGTCCAAGCACTTTACAGAAACAAGAATTGTTTTCCTCAGTATTTATCACACACACAATGATATGATGCTTGCCAAAAAATACACATTCACAGGTTGTAGTTACTCTTGACAAACAAAAAGCACCTGCAGGTAGCAGGCTCTACTACACCAAAAAAACTTGCAAATGAGTAGTCCTGTTCATATCTACTACATGCGCAAAATCATACAAAACTAAACACACCCTTTCCATTTATTTAGTTCTATCACACTCTCGCATCATTTGTAGAACGCGAATTATAGAACACGATATGTTATAAAGGTCCAATTATAACTCAAGAAAAACAAACATCCACCATTAATCCTATCTACTTGCAACTTAGATACATAATCAGAAAGCAATCCAAAAAACAATAGCGTAACACTTTGAATAACAACAAAAGCAGTATATGCACATGACACAAATTTACCATCTCACAAACATAAATAAAATAAACATAACACATATACAAAAACAGAAGTGACACTTTCATTTACATTTAAACCATAACCTTATCATTCATATGGGATCCTTAATATTCAGAAAGTTCCCATACATCAACTAAACTTTAAACACAAATCTATACTAAAAATACATAGCATACTTAAACTAACATCATCAGAACAAAAGAAACAACAAAACCCTTCCATAAACAAACCTAATCGCCTCCTCCATCACTTCCACATGTCCTTCCTTCATGCTAATGACCTCCTAGGTCTGAGCAATCAACGCATTTGATGACATCAAATAAAGCCACTTTTATAGCATCATTTATCCCATGTAAATTACCCATTTTATATAATTATTGCAAGAATTGATACTTAATCGTTTATATTTGAGATTTGCAGTAATTATAGAGTACTTTGTGAAGATTAGAAAAAAGGCACGCATTCTGGAGCTTAAACGAAGAAATCTGAAGAATATTGTTCTGACATCCAATACGCCATATCCATCAAGGAAGATACGGCGTATTTGTGCCTGCACTTCATAAGAAACCACGAAGAACAAAGACCTATACGTCGTATCTAGGAGATCTAATACGCCATATCCAAGATATAGTAATTAAATATTCTGGAAGATATTAAACGTGGTCCCTACTCCAAGAAACCCCTAATACGTCGTATTGATCTCAACCAATATGGCGTATCGACCAAATTCCAGACACTATAAATAGAAAACCTAAAAATGAGTTTTAGGTGTGCTTAATCATATTTTCGATACCCTAACCACAAAAGTCAATTTTCAAAAGACAAGAAGAGCAGAAGAGGTCAAGCAAAGCTTCTAATTCCATAGAAAACACCTTGTAATCCTTATACTCTTATAATCGTTTGATTTTTGGCATCATTCGTTTAACTCAGTTAGTTTACTTTGGTTAATTGATTATTCTTGTATTAATTACAATGGTTAAGGGCTAATACCCTTGGGTATTAGCCATGATTATGAATATTTTAATGTTTGGTTTGTTTATATTGATTGTTTAATTTATCGTTGGTTATTGATTATGTTTATCAATTTATACTTGTTTATGTGCACCCATCATTTAACTGGATCTAGAAATGCAAAATATCTCGCTAGCTAGATGCCGAGATGGCTCTCCATATCCACAATTTATATATCTAGAGATATTGACCTATCTTTACCTTTGGTTTATGTGAACAAGTTGGACTAGCAGGTGACCTAGGATCAACAAATAACGTACTGATTCCTTCGGTAAAGACTCGAACAGTGGACTACTATTATATAAAGAGCCGTTAAGCAGTAAGTGGGTAAAGTCTCGATGAGCTAGGGTTTAATAAGATCACCATTATTAATCTCTTAAGATAGATTATAATCAGCAAATAGGATGCTTTATGCGAATGCGTTTAATTGTGACAGAATTCTACGTGTCTAGGTTTTAGGAAAAAGTACCGCCTAAATCTTGGAATGATATGCCGTCTCGAGATAAGCACTCATTGCACTAAAATAAACAAACCTGCATTTTAATTGGATTAATCATGGTTAATACAGTTTTCTTATATTTGACTAGACCGTTGTTCTATCTTTTAATTATCTGCTTGCGTATGTTATTGTGTTTTAAATTGATTTAAGTCACCACCAAACTTGTGCCAGTCTCTCAGACTGAAAACCCCCTTTATCCGTTTGAACTAGGTTTAGCATAGGTTTAACATAAATTAGAATTAACATAGTTTAAATTAACTTAATTTAGTTAACTAAAATATTGATAGACCTATAAGATTAGCACTCTCGTTCTTAGTGATCGACACCCTACTTACCAACAAAGCTATATTTGATCGGGTACACTGCCCGTTAAAATGTTGTTTTAGGTAAAGTCGGCAAAATATAAATGTAAAACTTGATAACAAATAAATACCTAACTACGACGACACATCAAGTTTTTGGCGCCGTTGCCAGAGAGTGAAGTTGTTTAATGTTTATTTTTATTTAATATTTTGGTTTGAACCTTAGATTAACTTAACCACTAGAATTAGTGTAATTTAGATTAGTTTAAATTTTCGTCTTTTATTTGTTTTTTTGTATTTTTGTGTTTGCTTTTGTTTGGTTCTTTGTGAGTATTTTCCAGGTTAGGTTAAAATGGATGAATCAGATCTAACCATGAAAGAATACATCGAGCATCATGCTGAAAAAGCTTGAAGGCGTGGTCAAACGTTTAATTGGGAAACTGCTACATACGGTAAGGTATATTGTGATAATCTTGATTTTTTCACCAATTTTAAAGCAGATTTCTCAGCTATCGTCTACAATGATGCATTGACATCAAATGAGAATGTTTCACCCGAACCAACTGTAAGTATTTATAATGCAATTAAAACTGATTTTGATTTTAGTATATCATTTTCTGATTCCGACGACGAAGATTATACTTTTATATGCGACAAGGATTCGTTTTCTTATAAATTAATTCCTGTCGATAAATTGAAACCGGAACCGGTAAATGACCATATTGAAATCAATACTGAATTGTGTTCGGAAAACATTGATATCAAACCAATGGATAGTGTTGTTTGCATAAGCAATGATACCACTCCCGTTGAGTCTGATGAACACTTAGAGATAAATCATGACAAGAAAAGTGAACTTTCAGAAACGAGTAATTTTATTCTAATTATTAAAGTGATAAGTCGGATAAGTTTTCACGAAGGGAAGCCATTAATTTTCATAATTAAAAATCTATATGTGTCGTTTGGCATTCCCTTCGACCCCAAGCGGTTTTATAAGGATGGTGTTTACACGAGAAGGTTGCGGAGGCCAAGGTACGTTTTTCTTTACTTTAATAAATTAAGGAAAATTGGTCTCCAAAGATGAATACGGCGTATTGTCTAAACACCTATACGCCGTATCCATTGTTTTTAACAAGAGTTGACTTAGTCACTAATTTGCCTAAAACGGCTATTGAACAAAAACCAATAGTGTATCAAGTTTGAGTATAAAAAACCAAACTGATATGCTGGGCATCAGTTTTTATTTTTGCACTTTTCACTCTATCTCAAAAAATTAACCTACGCCCTAAAAATCTCAGAGATCATTTCCTAGTATTGTGTTTCTTCTTTTTCAAATCCTGATCACAAGGTAATAGGTTCGAATCCTTTACTTTTCTTTCTTTCTTTTTCGTTCGAATTAGATTAGGGTTATGGTTTAGGATTTGGTTTGGGGATTTTGAGTTTTGCACTTAAAACTTTATGTGCATCCCCTTTCCCTTGGTTATTAGTTCACTAGGTTGTGTGCTAAGGTTGTACTAGGATATTCGAGTCAAATGGGTAGAATGGGGGAAAACCTATTTCAAATTTTAACTGTAACTCAATACGGCATATTCAGTAAAACGGATACGTCATATTGAGCAATTTTACCCCAAAATATAACCCCAATACGACGTATCCATTCACCTGGATATGACGTATTGAGCTTTTTGAAAACCTAAGCTTTCCATACCCTATATGGCGTATTAATACCCAAATACGCCATATCATGTTACCCGTATTGAACCAATACTCCGTATACCCTATACGTCGTATTGAACCTCTGTCAAAATGTTAAAAGATTTTTTTATAACCTAGGTATTAAATATATTTAAGTTTGCAGTTATGGCACAACTACCAATTAGAGCTCAGAGACACACATGGTTCATATATGAGGTCGAGGGATATATTGACGAGATCGTTCAAGATTTCAAGTAGAGGCTAGCTGGGATATTCAGTAGGAGGATACATCGAGTATAGGTTTTGGATTTTGAGGGATTGACAAAGGAGATGTATATGTGTGACAACTAGAGATTTTTCCTAGGTTATAGTATCCTAAAATACTATGACTATATATCTACATATTCCTATTCATTCAAATTTCTATAAGAAAACTCACAGTTGACTTTTGTTGACTTATTTTACGCAAAACAGTTACGGTTTAACCGACTGTCAAATATCGAATATTATTATTAACTACTCACTTTTGAGTCAAGTTTCTATTTCCTAAACGACTACGGTCACATATAATCACTTACCGGGAAACCTTTCCGCGTACAGCAAAAAAAACTGCACACAGCGCGTACCGGTACGACCGAAAAGTCAAAACTCGTCTAAAAATCTCAAATAAGTAGAATAAACTTATTATTAAGATTTATTTGATAATTTCATATAACGTTTGCATAAAACACGAAAATTTCGAGTTACGTCTAGAATTAACGAGAAACAGAGAAAAACAACGCAAGTTCGACACTAAAAAGTAACACTACAACCTCGAGTCAATGAATTTTAATATTTTCAATACACCTAAAACTTACTTAGAACATACGTTTGATTTTCAAGAAAAACCTTTTGAGTTATGACGATTTACGAACAAAGAACGATATAGATTTTCGACACAAGACGAAAGGCATGGGATTCCTTCCCAACTCCTAGTACCAATCGGACCCCATAAGGGAGACAACTAAGCTAAACTTTAGCTTGCACCTAGTCCTTCCATTTGGCTTATATGGATTCAAAAACACACACTCTTTCATTCTTATCAAATCAAAACTAGAAAAATTCTCTCTTTTCTCTCCTCTCTAGCTCACGTCCAAAACAAACACAACCATAAATCCATAAATTTTCAATCCTCAAACAAGAACAAAGTATCAAGAGCATAAGGGTTCATATTCTAATAGACGGGGTGTATTAAAAACAACGTTTGGGTTGTTATTCAAGTCCAAATCCTCATTCAAAATCCTCTTTTTGTAAGTATTCGAAATTCTATAATACTTGTACTTTTAATATCCTAATAATGATCTAAACACAGATGTACAATGCGTTTGTAAATTTTTGTAACTTAAATTTTTTGAAAACCCCCCATGTAGGGTGCGTTTTGGTTCGAAATAAGAAAAAGGGGAAGAAGAGAAAAAAATGTCACCTTTATAAAATGGTCTAAATGGTAAAATAACATTTAAGGTCTAAAAGTGCTTATTTTGGTTTTTGGCTTATTTATAAGCTCTCCGATAGCTTATTTGAGTTTCGTGGGCTTATTTGGGTCTCGGCCCAATAAGCAAACCCACAAGGTTTTGTTATTTTTGCTTATCCCATATTTGGCTTATTCGAGTGGCATATTTTATAGCTTATTTCATTTCTTATTCGACGTCGGGCTTATTGGATTCGCTTATTTCATTTTGGGCTTTGTGGTAGTCTCGGCCCAACAACCGAACCCAACAAGGGTTTTGGTTCCGTTTATTTCGAGCCCAATGGGCTTTAGCTTGGTATTGGCCATTTAATAAACGAATGTGGCTTATTTCGTGTTGCATATTCTTATTTCGGCTTATTTTGTACTTATTTTTGATTCGTGCTACCTAAAGTTCTCGGGCTTATACTTATTTGATTTTGGGCTTATATAAGGCTCGGCCCAAAAAGGAAATAAGCCACGACTTATTTGCCTTATTGGCCCTAACCTATTTTGGGCTTCATTTTTTAGCTTTTTCGAATACTAAAAAAGATTTTCGAGCTCATAAACTTATTTCTAGGGCTTATTTTCTTATTTTTGAGCCTTATTGGGCTCACGGCCCAATAATGGAAATAAGCCTAGGCTTACTTCTCTATCAAATTATTATTTTTGGCTTATATTGCTAGACATATTTCTAGCTTATCCTTATATCGAAGTACTTATTTAAATTATCATTTGCTTATAGGGCCTATTATTGGGCTTATTCTATTTTTAGAGTGTTTATTAGGCTTGTGTAAAACTATCGGTCCAACAAGGCCCAATGACCTTTTGGCTTAATTTTTACTTGTTGGTCTAACTTATTTTGACATATAAAGAGCTTATTAGCTTATTCTATTACTTATCGATCTATTTTTTGACTTGGTTATTTATAAAATACTCATTTGGGCTTATTGGGCCTGGAAGCCCAATAAGGATTAACTAACACTCACTTTTATACAATTGAATTTACTAAGAACCTCTTAATGGGCCATAAGACCCAATAACTAATGGACTAAAATGGAAAACTAAATATTTAAAAACTCACAATAGACCACAAGGCCCAATAACATATGGACTACACATTAAACATAATGGACTTTGGTTTAACAATTTGATGGACTCGTGAATTTAAATTGGATTGAACATGTATAAGATATACGTAATATTCACATTTGGACTAACATTGGGCTTTTGAGCCCAATAAATGAAAACAAGTAAATATAAATGTTAAGACGGATTTTGATCAACTTATACTCATACAAACTTAAAACGATTAAAATGGTCCTTTGAAAGATGTGTTTTGACGAAACGTTCCGTAAACGTAGATTTTGGCATTTTGCCGGAAAACTATTAAATTTGGAATAGTGGTTGAAAATAAGGTTTGGAAACCTTGGTAAACTTTTACAAATAGACGGGTCATGCCGAAATTTTTATAAAATATCATACACTTAGAAAATATCTTGGAAAACTTATTTTCATAAGGTTCGGCAAAAGGACAAAATTTACTAATCATTAAATAATAATTTAGATTTAGTAAACGTTTATACTAAATTATCATCAGCAAACTAATAATTTTACTTATAATCATAATACGAACTAATTTCTAAAAATCTCGATAAGAAGGAAGAATAATAAAATATTATTATTTTAATACCCGACTAACAGACGAAAAAACATGATTTTTACGTAAAATTTTTAACACCTATTTTGTGAAACAACAACATTATAATGCCTATATTAACGATGTTTTATCAAACTAACGCGGGGTAATGGGTTAATTTCTAAAACATGTCCAATTTTATTTTATTTTATTTCATTTTTATTTTATTCTATTAGCCTTAAATCCTAATTCTTTTACTCTTATTTCTTAAATTCTAATCTATCTTAATCCTTAATTCCACGACTCTTAAATCATCTATTTACATTACTATTTTGTTTCTTAATTTCTAATTATCTATATCCTTAGTTCTATGATTCTTAAATCCTTTGTTATTATTAATATATGTATTTCTTAAATTCTAATTTAACTAAATTCTGTGATTCTAAATTTCCTAATTTCTTCTTTTCTTCGATCCTCGATTTCTTAACACTCATATCGTTTGCGTCTTCGTATCTATCTCATAAATTTCTTGCCTTAAATCTTGTTATTCCTTCCTTGACCAGTTCTCGTCCGATCTACTTTTAAATACTTAATATTCCATTGGTTGTGAAATTCCAATTATATTCTCAAGTAATACTTATATCGCACTTTGACCTAAGTTCATCAAGTCAAAATACTCAATGAAATCTGTTATAAACAAATATACAAAACATTTTTACAAACTCTAATGCAAATGCTTGTACAATAGGATGTTTCGTAAAATAAATTACTAAGTAAAACTTATTAAATAGGTCATGGTCGGGTACCGTTGCACGTTTAGCTAGAGATCATCTACTTTTATCTACCATTATCATATTTGAGGTGAGTTCTCGTAGCCCCATTTTTTAAACTCTTTTCCGTTGGGGGAAAATGATACTCAAAATCTATTTCAACTACTTTTAATACTGTGCAAAAACCTTTTATTTCTTTTTGGACAATGCTATATGCCTATGATTGTGTGTGTGAATGCTATGTGAACACTATATGAATGCTATGTAAACATTATGTGAATGCTATGCGAATACTATAAGATCTATTTATGCGAAGTTCCACTATGAATTTCTGCACCACACTATTTAGCCGACTGTGTAGCTCCAGCTAGTAGGCGATAGGTCCAAAGGACTATAAGCGCACATGGATTCTATTGTTTTGTTGAATTAGGTTAGGATACACTGGTATGATATATTGATGTGTTGTTGATTTAAATACTGTTATATGCATTCTACTTTCATATTGCACAAACTATCCACACTTATATTCTAGCACAACAACTGGGTTTATTCTAAACCTACGAGCTCACCAACGTAATGTTGACCTTTTCGAGTATCGTTTTCAGGTGATCAGTATTAGAAATTGGAGGTAAAGGAGTACAAGATTTTACAAATGACTGCAATACCTTTTTCTAAGGACACGCATGTATTTCGTATTAAAGTTGAAATAAATGTAACTTTGTAAACTAAATTCTTGATATTAAATTTTGGTGTAATCTTATATTTTGTGCGATATAATCATTGTGTCGCATCCTGTGTTTTCGCTTCTAGCGGGGGTGTGACAGTATGAGTATAGATGCTAGGCTAAGCATGGAGCACACTAATACTTAGGGACATGTGGTTTTCACCAACCACGCTTGGAGGAGGCTATTTGAGATTAGAGGATCGTTGGTGAGAGAGCTGATGCTAGAGTTTTTTAGCACATGTAGGTTTGCTGACACGATATTAGATTTGGAGGATGATGGTACTTTTAGTTTTTAGTTAGGAGGGGCTATGAGACAGATGAGTTGGAGGCAGTTCATTTTGGCTCTAGGTTTGTACACTGCTGAGGAGATTGACACTGTTAGATTTAGAGAATATTAGGATGAGAGCTCTAGGGTCATTGCCTTTAAGGGCGATATGAGGTGCTACTAAGATAAGATCTCGTCTTTTGGGGATTTCCTGACTACTGTCCATTCTTATATTCATCGTTTGATTGTTCATACTATAGCTGGGAGAGGACATGCACCTTAAAAGGTGACCCGTACTGACCTATATTTTCTGATAAGCATGGACTGGGAGCCAGTGAACCTCCCCTATATGTTGGCACATTACTTATTTAGGCATGCTGAGGGGAGGAAGCGGGGAGCTCAAATGACTGGGGGACATTTCATTAGATGCCTTGCTGATCATTTTGGCTTGCTTACTGAGAAGAGATTGCAGGGGACGACTATGGTGGTCCGAGAGTTGACTGAGATTGACATGGACGAGCTGGCGAGGCTGCGTATTTATGATAGATTGTGAGACACCTAGGCTTAGGTAGCGCCGGGTCTAGAGAGACAGTAGGTTGCTGTGGTTGGAGCCCGAGAGGATGTTGAGGGTGCTCATGCTAAGGTTGAGGGTGACCAGGCTATTCCGGCACCCGTACAGGTACCTCAGGCACCTCCTGCTGCTGCCCAGACTAGGACTATGCCTCAGAGGGTTGCGAGGCTCGGGGAGGAGGTACACAAGTTACGATAGAGCATTGTAGGCCTGCGTAGAGTTGTTGACAGATCAATCACTGATCAGTCTAGGTTCGCTACCTGGATGATCAGTTGCATGACTCAGCTGATAGATGCTCGCGGTCGCACCTACCAGGCTTTTGACATCACTTTTATTGGTAGCTCACAGATGCCATACCAGAGGCGTACCCGATAGAGGACTGGTAAGGCCAGTACCTCGGCAACCCTACACACAGCCGACCAGCCCGACCTTTGATCTCTCTCCCTTACTCTTTTAATTTTTATCTTTTGTGGACATGTATTATATATTATTATCATGATGTATGTAAACTTTAACTGCTTTTATCTTTTTGATGTATAATATGGTATGATACTTTTGGTTCACTTGTGAAAGATAGAATGAAGCCTGGCAGTAAGTTCAGCAAACACATTTGATTGATGTATCATGGATTCAAGACCGAAAACCAAAAAAAAGGGTGTGCATGAGAAAGAGTGTTGAGATGACGTAAAGGAGCTGAAGAAAAGTCTAACTTAAAGACTTTTCTGTAAAGGAAAGTGCTTCTCGGGAGACAACCCAGACTGTTTTTAATATATTTTATCGAGTCTGTCTTCCCAGACATCAATACGGCGTATCCGCTCCATACCATACGGCTTATTGAATGTCTGGACGTTATCAGTCCTTTATTTTTATGCATTTAAAACATTATTATCAGTTCTGTCTATACGGCGTATTCATTATATGATACGACGTATTTGGAATATTGACCCGTATTCAGATACTATTTGCTTGTTTCAATACGGCGTATCCTGGTTTTGGGATACAGCGTATCGACTTCTTGTATAGTTTTTTAGTTTTTATTTCTTATTAACCGAGAATACCGAGATAGGTTTGCATGGTTTTCTTATATCTGGCACAGGACCTCGCTGGAAAGAAATCGACAACGTTGGTGGAGTATCTATAATCTAGAATCTTATGTGTGTTGTAGTCATGCTGGAATTCAGACGCATTTACAACACACATTCTTGCTCATATACTCAACATGGAGAATCATACCGAGCAATTATCAGATGAGTTTCTCGTTCTAATTCTTTTATTTCTCGTTTTTAACTATTATTTTTATACAACAAGGGCATTGTATAATTTAAGTGGGGGGATGAGAATTAGAACGCTACTTGTCCTATTTTTCACATTAATATGCTTAAATTTAAAAAAGTTTCAAGCATACTTTTGTGAAATTACTAGTTACATAACCTGCACACAAAACCCTTATTAAATATTGTGAGGATTCAGCCTTATCCGTTTCCAAATATTTACCCAAAATCCTATAAAAATATGAGTGTGCCGGTGATGTTGTAGACTTTAGAACTTGGCTTGGTATATCTATTCGAGACCACAATAATGAGTACTATGGATTTAGATGGAGTAACTTGTTTAAATTGGTAAATTTCTAGGATTACACCCAAAAAGCCTATATATGTTGTGTTATTAACTAACCACACCGGTTAGTTAACCCCCGTATAAACCCTTTGTTTACTCTAATTTTAAGAGTAAGATTCCCCTAGAAAAACCTGTTTAACCATTCCTGTTTTCACCAACTATTTGTTTCGTTACACCTTTACACCTTAGCCTACCCTGTTAGATTAAGTCCATTTATCAGTTGCTAGTTGCTTTAGTGTAAAGTATGTATTTCCTATGTCTTGTGTCATTTTCTATCTCTGGTATGGTTGAGAAAATTGCACATTGCAATGGGAATGTAAAAGTAGTTAAACTCATGTATTTTTACTACTTTCACAATTACTAGTATATCCGAGTACAAAGAATTATGGAAGAAATTATCCGGAGTTATTATGATCGTGAATATGGTGAAATTACACCGAGATTAGTAGTGTACTGTTTATGTTAAAAAATTGAAAAAAATTAGAAAATTGCTTCAAAAAAAGAGAGGAGGAAATTATAAAGATTAAGTCCCGGCTCATTAAAACTCTAAACCGAGGTAATTTATTGATGATCGATTTATACAGTGATACATGATATAAATCAACGATGTAAAGTTTTGTATAAGTGATAGATATCGCCACTTGTTCTTGTAAAAGTATGTTTAGTATGAATGAATGGGAATTTGACCGTTACAGGAACGCCAACGAAGGTTGTTTTTGTTGATCTATGATCAAGACGTTTGTGTATATATTTCTGTATCTTTATCATGAGAACGGTCAGGAATTAACAATCAACTTGTACCTTATTGTTTTTAGGACTTAATCTATTTTTTGTATATTTTTATTTAACAACAACTATTTCCTTTTTCTAATCTCTATCCTTGGGTTTTATTCAAATGAGGATGCGAGCAATCACATGTGTCTATTCCGTTGTTACGACCATGTATGTGTGATTTTATCCGCCTTGTTGTTTTATTACTTTTGGAGAAAGGATTAGAATATCCATACCCTATATCACTCTTTGTCCTAACCCTTGATTTACTCGAGAGATGGAATAGAATGCAATCATTAGTCTATTCCATCGTATGGATGTGATAATGTTGTTTGTTCGCCCATGCTTGGTTTACAACTTTTAGTAAGACAACAAGTCCTTATTTGAGTTAAAGGTTCGAATGCCATCATATGTGTCTAACCAATAGTTATGGTTGTGTATGATGTGGCTTTTGACACCTTTTGTTGAATATTGGTATCGATAGAGATTAGAAAGAGTGATCAAACCTTTTAAGCTTTTTAAACCTAATTTACCTTTATAAACTTGTTACTCCTTAGCTTTAGTGGTGGAGATGTGTATCCTTGCTAAGCATATGATAGAACACTCGTCACACTAAGCCAAGAAAAATTTGAGCAAATTAGTTTACATGTTACCACATAGATTAGTCTAGTGATTTGAGATTGTGTATTACATAAACCTATTTCGTGATTTGATAGGTTGTGTACTAGTAATTGAACGAATAAGTTGCCTAAAGACAAAACCTTAGGGAAACATTTTCAAAAACTTCTAAAGCAACTTGAGGAACAAATATGATTCAAAGTTGTGGGGATATTTATGACAACAAAAAAATACACATTAAAGCATCATATTAACCCATTTAAATTCCCATTTTAATAATTATTGCAAGTAAATAATACTTTAATCGTTTAATAAATTGAGATTTGCAAAAATTAAGGAGTGCTTTGGTGAAAATAGCAAAAAGGTCACAGATTCTGGCGCTTAAATGAAGAAATCTGAAGAATATTGTTCTGACATCCAATACGCCGTATCCATCAAGGAAGATACGACGTATTTGTGCTTGCACTTCACAAGAAACCACGAAGAACAAAGACCTATACGCCGTATCTAGGAGATCTAATATGACTTATCCAAGATATAGTAATTAATTATTTTAGAAGATATTGAACGTGGTCCCTACTCCAAAAAACCCCCCAATACCCCGTATTGATCTCAACCAATACGGCGTATCGACCAAATTCTAGACAGTATAAATAGAAAACCAAAAAACGATTTTTAGGTGTGCTTGATCATATTTTCAATACCCTAACCACAAAAGTCGATTTTTAGAAGACAAGAAGAGCAGAAGAGGTCAAAAAAAGCTTCTAATTCCATAGGAAACACCTTGTAATCCCTATACTTTTATAATCATTTGATTTTTGGTATCATTCGTTTAACTCGGTTATATTGTTTACAATGATGATAGAATAATATCTTAAAATAAATAAACAATGTTAAGGGATAAAACCCTTGGTATTGCCCTGATTAAAGAAAGATTAAATGTATGGATTTATTTATATCGCTTGCTAATTTAACGTTGGTTGTTATGTATTAGAATTATATAATTTATACTTTGTTTATGTGCTTAAGTAGCGACCTCATCAATTCAACTGATCTAGAATGCAAAATATCTCGCAAGCTAGAGCCGTGAATGGCACTCAATATCCACATATTAAATATCCAGAGTAATAGAACACAAATATTATACCTATCTTACCATTGGTATTAATGTGAACATGATTGTCTAGCATGTTGGACATAGGATCAACAAATAACGTACTGATTCCTTCGTAAGACTCGGTCGGGGACAAACTAGTAATAAATAGCCGTTAAGCAGTAAGTGGGTACCGTTCTCTGTATAGCTAGGGTGTGTAATAAGATCACCATTATTATATCTCCTAAGATAGAATAAAATCAGCAAATATTATGCTTTAATGCGAGCGTTTATTGTTAATAGAATTCTACGTGTCTAGGTTTTAGGAAGAAGTACCGCCTAAATCTTGGAATGATATACCGCCTCGAGATAAGCACTCATTGCACTAAAATAAACAAACCTGCATTTTAATTGGATTAATCATGGTTAATACAGTTTTCTTATATTTGGCTAGACATCTCTTCTATCTTTTGATTATCTACTTGCGTGTGTTATTGTGTTTTAAATTGATTTAAGTCTCCACCAAACCTATGCCAGTCTCTCAGACTAAAACCCTCCTTTATTTATTAGAACTAGGTTTAGCATAGGTTTAACATAAATTAGAATTAACATAGTTTAAATTAACTTAATTTAGTTAACCAAAATATTGATAGAACTATAAGATTAACGCTCTCGCTCTTAGTGATCGACACCCTACTTACTAATAAAGCTACATCTGATCGGGTACACTGCCCGTTAAAGTGTTGTTTTAGGTAAAGTCGGCAAGATATAAATGTAAAACTTGATAACAAATAAATACCTAACTACGACGACACATCGGCATTCAACGTGCAAGCTTATTGTTTTCACCCTCCATGCTTTCTTTCAAACAATGCAAACTATCATACACCTCCAATTTATCAGGCATTGCCTCCAACTTAGTAATCATAATATGTAAAGCTTGATCATGGACTAAATACAATTCAAATTCAAAACCCGCTCAGTCAAGCAATTCAAACTCTGTTAATAACCTATGAGTTTCACGCAGACTCCTATGGTTGAAATCCAACATACAACCTGCCTAATGCAACCAAATTTTTTGCGCATTGTGAGACCAAAAGCAAACTAACCCTACACATGGAAAACAACCAAAATCCACACAACACTAAATCTCTACATATCAGACAATGAAAAACAATTCAAAGACAACAACATTCAACACTGCCCAATTCTTAGGAGCATAATTTTTTCTTCAACACATCTAACAAGTACAAAACTCGAATCATTAAGCATGACTAACACTTGATAACAACTACAACTTGATAGTTTTGAAACTGAACTAAACGTCAAAGAAACAAACAAATAGTGTATCCTTAATGAAACTCAAACAATCCACACTGCCTCACAATTAACAAAATAACTTGTAGATATCTTGCAACTCAATGACATTCCTCAACTGACCATCTGAATCCTATACGGCATAAAACATTATCTCCTAACAATTACAGGGTGTTTGGCATTGTGGATTCAAGTGGTTTCACAACCTATAGGTAACCACACAGTGGGACAAAACACTGACTTACTGCATTACACACATCAATTGCTTTTTGGATGACAATCCAAACCTTAAATAACAAACTCAACTAACAAACATTCATCACACAAACTGAAACACAATAACCATAATAGATAAACAAAAACATAAAGAACACATTGATTTAGATTAACACCATAACATTAAGATTCATTTAAAACCATCTGATTCAAAGAGTTTCCATACATGCTACAAAATACAAACAAAAGCTACCATTTTGAAACAACTAACATACTTAAAACATCACCACTAGAACAAAAGCCACCACATCCACCTTCCATAGATAGAGTTGATCGCTGCATTCATGATCTCCAAATGCCTTTCTTTCACACTGATATCCTCCTCTGCCTCTGCAATTAGATCATTTAAGGCCATAAGCTTATTGTCCTCAGCACACCTGTCATCCCTCAAACACATCAACGTATCATAAACCTCATCCTAATCCTCCATGGCTTCCATCTCGGCAATCATAGCATTGATCCTAGCCAGGCAGTTCCTCGCGTTCTAGGCTTCATCGCGTTGGCGGTTAACAAAACGACGGGCTTCCGCAATTTTCTGCAAGATGAAGAATTTCATGAATTTGGGGACCTCCGTCTCACCACGGAACTCAACAAGTTCATCGACTGCACGCCTTGCAACTGCATTTGATGGTCCAGGAGCTACCATTGATACAAAATAATGTCAAACTTTGATTTTGTATACAAATAGGTTTTTCTGGAGTAACTGATGAGAAACCCTACCAAATGGAAGTTTATAAAGAGGTTTTTGTGGTAGAAAAGAGAGCAAAAAACCATCATGGCAACGGAACGTCAGATGGTTAGAACATGATCAAATCATTTAAATGAAGGGAAATAATAACCCACTACTCATGGAATGCACAAAATAAACCCTCCCAAATTCTAATAGACACAAACTAAATCCTCCAACTTTTGGAAACGCAAAAACTAAATCACTCACAATAATATATTAACCAAAAAAAGAACCCTCAAGAACACAATCTCTTACATTACCGGACTAAGAACATAATGACCACTTTTGCGCTACATTACGTTTAGCTAACGGTCAATAAGAATGTCAAACACAAGCAACTCAAAAGGAAAGCGTGAAACATATCATGTATAAATTTATATATTGCTTCAAATACAGAAACTAAAACCCTTAACATTGTATCAATATATTACAGGTTGTGCATTAACTCAGGTTCAATTGTAACTATAAAATAAACATAACTTATACACAAGCGTTTTAACACATTACATATTATTACGGAGCACTTTCATTTTCCCCAAAGACCAAGCCCGGTGCAACGCATGGGTCGGCATGCCTCGTATTATTATAAAAGGTTGACTTGAATATGATGAGGCTAACCACTTTTCTCAACATGTATCTATTATGATTTTTTGATCGCTAATAATTTTGGTTCGTGATTGTCAAATATTATAATTTGATTTAGTATAAAGTGTCTTAATATTTTAGAACGTAAGTTTATTAAACGTTAGAATAAACTATATGGATAATGCAATTTCTAGATGTTGCAACATGGGCAGTTCAGAGGGATATTAATCAAAATGCTTGGTAGTGATGGTGGCCAGGAGGCTTGATGATGGTGGTAGCGGCCGGTGGACTTGAAATGTAAAAATTAACGGATGATCGTTAAATATTTAACAGAAATACTTAAATTGGCCAAAAAAATAAGTTGAACGCCTTTTTATGCAAGAAAAAAAGTGTGATACTTTAATTAGGAATGACCCTTAAGTTGAGTTCATTTTTATGTCATTTGCTCAATTGTAATTCAGTCACTACAATTACATCAAGTGAAGAAATTCAGATTACATAGGAAGTTTGATGAAAAGTTTTGCATTACGTTGTAATTCAAAATTGTTATACTTTAAAACATCAATATTTATAAATTATTGTTATTATTATTATTATTATCATCGTTATCATTATCATTATTATTATTATCATTATTATTATTATTATTATTATTATTATTATTATTATTATTATTATTATTATTATTATTGTAGAACCGTAAAGGGAGGGGTGAATACGGTTTCTGACTTCTTTGAAGTTTATAAACTTCAAGTCTAGTAAAGAGGAGTGGTGTGATGATCTACTTAGCAAAGAATCAATAAGTAGATAGAGATATAGAGGAAGAAAGACACCACAATATATACTGGTCCGGGAAGAGGGGTTTAGTCCTTCCGTACGTCCAGTTGCGAATCCACAACACATATACTATAATAGTATAATCCTTATGGTGGACTCTAAACCGTATTACAATTTAACTCCACCGATATGCACAAAGATCGGCGCTCACTAAAGTAAGAGTAACTAACCTACAGTATTCCCACCTCCGCGGAATCCACCCTAAAAAAATCTTGATTTGACTTACCCTCTGGATCACACTTAAATCGATAGGACACTATGAACAAACAAACTTTAATTTGTTGAATGATCAAAGAAATTCTTTATTTTTCCAAACCTTACATTTTTTTATAAAATGGTACAAACATTTTAAAAAAAACATATACAAAATATTTTTGTATTTATAAGAAATGTTATATTCAAAATAAACATTTTGAATTAAATTTTTCTACCCAAAAACGGCTAGAAAGTTCTAGAAAAAGCTTCCCCACAAACAGACAAAAAAGGGAGCCTCTGAAAAATGGGCGGCCCCCTTATTTAGTTAAGGGGACCGGCCATAATTAAGGGGACCACCCTTGTATAATTAAGGGGACCATCCAAATAAAAAATTAATATTTTTCCCTATAAATAGTGGATTATTTCTATTGATTTTCTCACCTCTTTGCACATAGTTTTTCTCAGATCTAAACTCTTCTTTTAAACCTTTTTCTTTGATCACTTAACTTGTTATAAGTTTGTTTAAATGTGATCCAATCATCCATCCATTCAAGTGCAAGAGAAAAACTCTCGCTATCATCAAGATGCGAAGTTGTGTAGTTTAGTTAGTGCATTCGTGACATGTCTTACATTCACAATGTATAGATCGAGTCCATGTATTCAAAACTTGTGTAATAGTTAGATCATGGTGATCATAAAAAGGTATGTTAGATCATGATGATCTTGGTAGTGTCTTGGTGATGTAAAGTTGTGAAGTATAGGGAAGATGTGAAGTGTAGTGAAGTTGTGAAGTGTAGGGAAGTTGTGAAGTTGTGAAGTGAAGAAGTTGTGTAGTTGTGAAGTTGTGTTGTGAAGTCGTGTAAGTAGTGATGAAGTTGTGAAGTCGTGATAGATTGGTTCTAGCTAAGATTAGAACTCGACATCTAGCTTAGTGTCGGAAATTGATATAAGCAACGTTGTGTACGGTTTTCTCCGCCTAAAGGGAGCTTGTTGACTAGTGAAGATAACTCTCGAGTTTGGTGCTCGGGGAGTGGAGTAGGGCGAAGAGGTGCTTCGTGACCGAACCACTATAAATCATCGTGTCCGGTTTGCATTTCCTTTTACTTATCTCTTTACATTTATACTTGCATTTATCGCTCTATATTTATATTTGCAATTGTGTGTTGTGTTGCTTATATAGTTTTGATTGTGTTTGTGTCATGGATTGATGTGAACATTGATGTGAATATGTATTGTTGGTATAGAATTTATATAAACACTCTTCATATTATATCACGCTTGATCGGTGATTTGATACGAAACATTTTTAAGATTTTAAAAGGAAAACGTATTCACCCCCCTCTACGATTTCCACAATTGGTATCAAGAGCCACGTCGCTCTAATTTTCAAAACAAATGGTTTTAAAAATTGAGTACGATCCATGTATCAAATTACCCATTAAGGGGGATTAAATATGAAAAGTGTTTTGTTGATTAACTTGTATTAGTTTTGATGTTATATACACTAATTATACTAGCTCGAGATAAAAATGATGCTTAAAATAAGTGTTATATGTTCGGTATCAAATTCAGAAAGTTGTACACCTTTCCGCAAAGTCAGAAAACAATTTTTTACAAAAATCGTAATTCTGAGTATCAGGTGGGCGGCCCCCTTAAATATTTGGGCGGCCCCCTTAATTCCTGGGCGGCCCCCTTAATTTTAAGGGGACCACCTGTCTGATTCGGCAGTTTTTCAGAAACTTTGAAAAATCATATAAAATCAACCGTAAGTCCGTAGAAGTCGTGCCACCCGCCATTTCGAAGAGAATTGAGTCTACTTTCATATAAAAATACTTCCAAGTATTTATTTCAAACTTAATTTAGTCAGAAAGGCAAAATACTACTTATTGTCCAAAACGTTGAGTCTCGTTTTAACGTAAAACTTGTATTTTATCTTTTCCTTTCGAGTCGGACATTTCTAGTCGATATATCTTTGAAAAATTATGTAATTAACTTTTCAAAAATATTAAACTTTATTTTTGAAATGGGGAGGAAAGTATTTTATTTTCAAATAAAATCGAGCTATGTATACGTTGTTGTATCTAATACACAAACCAACGACAAGTACTTTTATGTGTTATGCTATGTGATTATATGCACTTCTTTGTGTCTTAGGTTTGCTAATAGAAATTATTAAATGATTGTTGCTATTTCTAATTAAGCTAATTGAATATCTAAGCACATGTGCCATGTACACCATTCGTTTGTAGCTAGTTTTTCGAATTATGCCTAACTAGAACTTATGCTAGATTTCTTGCATTAAGATTACAAAATTACTCTTGCATTGCATATAGGCATAGATCACTTAATTTACAAATGTCACATAAACATCTTGTAAATCTTTTCGAGTATGGGAATATACTTATGAATAAAAGTTCAATAACTTATCAAGTATATTATTAAATATGTTAAAACTCGTCACCTAAATATTTCCAACGATTTAATCTATTTTCAACAACACGTTTAAATATTTTTAACAACTTGCTTTGTTTGACCTTGTGTTGGTTAAACAAAAGAAAAGATTGTATTAATACATTAGTAACTAAGAAAAAGAAAATGCTTGTGTTTGCATGGTTCTAACATACACATATAATGATATTTTTCTAAAAATGATAGGTCACATGAATCTTGAATCAATCATATCAACATGTAAGATTAGAGAGAATGAGGGCAAGTAAAGGGAAAATTTTAAATCTTATTATGAAGGGAAAATGAGAGTTAATTACAAGAGCATCACCCTCTAATGAAGATTAGAGGGCTATTTATAGGCAATGGGAGGGAGGCTTCCCTTCCTTATTTTCCTAACTTGTCAATACCAGTCCCTAGACTTTGGTTATTATGTTATTTCTTACTTAAAGCATAATAAACCTTATTACAAGCTATATTAAACTAAACAAAAAAAAGTCTAATAACAAAATATAATAAAACCACATAATCGACACTTTTCTATAGATCTGGTCGTCGCTCAATTTATTCTCCACAAAAACCAGGTAATATTGTCTAATACATTTCGATTTAATATTTGCATATTGAATGTTTTTTTTAATTTTGTTTCGATCTGTTAAAAACGGTTTTCTATATGAATTTTTTTGGCTTCGATCTGCAAAAACAAGAGTTCGTGAATGGTTTTGGTTTCGATCTTTTAAAAAGGGTTCGTGAATGTTTGTTAAATTATGGTTCGACCTGCAAAACAAAAAGTTATGAAGACAAAGGAATCTTAATTTTGAAGACAAAAGAATGTTAATTTCAATTTTTGTTTCGATCTGAAGACAAGTTTTTTGAAAATAAAAGAATGTTAATTTTGTTGACAAGTTAAATTGCAAATACAAAAAAATATGAAAACAAAAGAATATTTAATTTGGTTTCGATCGGAATGTTTTCAATCTGAAGACTAAAGAATGTTAGTAATATGAAGACAAAAGAATGTTTAATCTTTGTTTTTTTTAATTTTAATTTTAGTCTCGATCTGAATGTTTTTTTTTGAAAATTGATAAGTTATCAATTGGATGAGGAGGCCGACTTGTTTCTATTGAATGACGTGTTTATTGGAATGCAATGCTTAGGGGTGAGTTTCGTATGTTACTCATGAAATTATGATCTGAATGTGTTTTTTCGTATGTTACCATTCATAAATTGAGAATGTTGACTTATAAAGGGTATGTGTACTAATTAATCTTTGTCTTGGTTGTTATAGTTTATAACAAATTTTTTTGTTTTGCAGTATACACAAATGTTTTTGGAAGACGAACATATATGTTATAATAAATATGACGAGAAAGCGTACTGTGCACACATGTTTTTGGAAAGGTGCTCATATGTTCTAACAAATTTAATGAGAAAGTAAACCGTGCACGTATGTTCTTTGAAGAGTGTACACATGTTATTGAATGACATGCACATCATATGTAACAAGATATATTTGTATTTGAATTGTATTTTATTTTATAGCAAATTTTGTGTATACAATTTGTATCATGTGTATGTTTATGTTTTTTGTAATAAATTTCGAAGATTAAAGCATATACAACAGAAACATGTATGCAATTACTATTTTAAGCAAAAAAGTTTCATGGCTAAATAATTGTACACAAAAAAATGCATGTAAATTTACAATATTAAAAGAAAAACATATATGCACCTGAAAACATGTATGTTAAAAAAAATACAAAAAAAATCTGAAAATTAAGTACCATAAAAAACGTTTTTTTAATTAAAAAATTTCAAAAAAGTAAAAATGGTGTTTTACTATTATACCCTTTTCATTTAAATAAAAAAATATTCAATAATGCTAAATTCTTATTGGTTTAAAGTGGTTCTGTAAGTTCTGTACAAAAAAATGGTTCTGTGTTGAATGGTCCCCTATATATATATATATATATATATATATATATATATATATATATATATATATATATATTTTAAAAACATATAGTATTTTACAAAAGATGTGTGTTATATAAAAATTGTTAGAAAACTCATTTATATACTCATAAAATGTCAAAAACTATGCATAGTATACATAACAACAAATAGTTTTTCGCACAAGTAAAATTTAACAGATAAATCTGAAATAGGATATTAACTTATCACTTATTCATCAACCTCACCTTACAACTAATCTTGGGATTAATAGAACACACTATTTAAATATTTATTTATTTTCTTTTAAATGAGTGTTCGTGAGGGTCAAGAAAGATTTCGAGAATATATCAATTCATTATTCAAATTATGATTGATATCTTTATTGAATCTAATTGACAAGTTTTCGTGTATGGACATGAAATCGAATTCTTATTTGTTTAGTTTCAAGATTATATCAAAACATAACAAAAGATATCATCTTGGATCTACATAACTCAATCACACTTGATTGATATGAAAATAATTACATCATTTTCTAGATGAAAAGAATATGCATCAGATCATAACTCACACTTGTGTTGATGATGCCATATTGAGTCTACTTATCCAATGGTTGTGTTTCAAATACTTATACTCTTTATTTAATACATGCATTAATACACATGATGAAGTAGGAATTGCTGATTTGTATGTTTCGTTCCAATAATATTCAAGCAAATTTACATTGCAATGAATGGTAAATTGGTTGTCATTCCTAAAAAACCATACACGAGCAAACTAACAATATATGGAAAACCTTTTGTCATACAACATAAAAGCACAACTCATAGCTAAAATTCACTTTTAACTAAAATTCTAAAATAAAAATAATATTCTTGTGTATTCACCTAGGATACCATGATGTGTTTGGGAAACATTAAGTTAAAGATTTTATGGAATTTCGTAATAAATACGATTTGATAAAGAAATTATTTATATCCTATGCATCTTATAATTCTTCGTTAGCATAACATGGTTGTGTTAACCAAGGAAAATACGCTACATATAATTTGTAAAATATATAGTTATTAGAAACCTATACAAAAATATTGTATCAATGACATAAACAAGTAAAAATACATTTATTGATAAGAATAATAATTTTAGAAAAGCATATTTGTTAAAAAAAAAATATGTCTCTTTTCAATCATTTATCATTAAAGAATCACAAACTCAATTAAGATAAATAATATTGATGAGATTTATTTCACATGACATGAAGTGGAGAATTCTTAAAACACTCTCAATATAACATATTTGTCATTGTCACAAATAAGCACATCTCTTGGCTTTTGAAAAAACAAACGCGTTAAATATCACATGTGACAACTGCACATGTAAGATGACTAAGTATAAGACTTCCATTAAATCAAGCAATATGTAATCGAAACCAAACAACCTTTTCGATTCTTATAACAATAAGTTTAAAACATCTTGCTTACGCTTATCTACATATCTTTATTAGGATTATGCAAACCGGAACTAATGTATGTTAGTTGAGTCATGTTAGGCCCTCTATGAAAAGATAATACAAATTCTATTTTTTTTCTTATTCATTAGGCAAATATAAGAACTCTATTTTGTCTAACACGACAAAGACTATTGGCAGTAGAATCTTTTGCACTAGAAAATTTAATTTACCTAATGGTTGAATTGCTTTCCAAGAGTGAAGTTAGGTTCGGTGTTGTAACCCGTTAAAAATGGTCGTCTATCGTGTTTAGCCTGAATGAGCACCCCTAGTGATAGTTCATTATTAATTCTCTAATTTTTGATTAAGCTCTTCCTAAATATGCCTAATGATAGTCTACATCGATAAACTTTGTATATCATTAGGAGCACACACTAAGCCCGTAGAAATTAGGCTTTTCCTAAGTCAATCTAGACACATTGAACCTTCACATATGATGCTACTTTATTGTTTCAAGATGATTACTTGTTCACATGTAATGTAATTATATGTCTTCGTGATCTTGATGCTCAATGTTTAATTGCTTAGATATTAAATGCATGTCCACTATAAAGGCATTTGTCTTTTTCTAGCAATTTAGATAAAATATTTCTTAGTTTATCTAAATGACACATGCTCCTAAATGCTAAATGCTAACATGTCTAACACTCCTCCAAGTAGGTTTGACAACTTAAATATTTCATCCGAAATATTCAAGTATCTTTAACTTCGTTCGCTTACGTTTGAAAGGTCATATCTGAAAGCTCATATAATGCCTTTTAAAACACATGTTAAAATGCTCTGCCTAAAGCTAAAAGCGTACTTCACATTCGTGTGACAAATGGTCTTACGAGTTTCTACATTAAGTGATTTGTGCATCTTTTAGATAACACCTTAAGACTAAGTACTTTCACTTCCGTTAGTCTTCTTTTCCATTCCTTAGGTAATGTCATGTTTGGTTTATAGTTCATGCTCTACCTCATCACATTGAGGAATGAAAATGTTTCCATCGTATCTTAGATAGAAAATTCATAATAATTTTTCTAATTTCCTTCACGACTATGTCCTAAAAGGAATTATCTTTCATCAAAAAAGTTTCGTCGGAAGACAACATCGCTATGGACATCCTCACTAAACCAACTCTAAACGTGAACCTTTTAGTCTAGGTCCTAGAATGATGAAACATAATATACATATTCATGTCAGTCTTATTTTTTTATTAGTCTTGTTCATATTTAGATAACATTCGATAATCTCGACAACTTAATCATTTCATCCGAAATGTTTAAGCATTTTTAATTCGCGAAATGCAAATTAAAATGTCACTCATTGTTCATGTCTAAGTCGTTTCACAAAAACCTTTTTCACGCCTCTATTATTATATAGATGGTTAATATTTTCTGTCCACATTTCCTGCTTACCACCTTTAAGACAACCTCGTTACTCGTCGTGTGAATTGTTCTTATGATTCATTCAGCAATTACTCGAGAGAGCTACATAACTTGCGAAGAAGTTCATCGTATGCTAACCGTCATCCGTCATGACATTGTCAAGCTCATCGCTTTCGTCGTTATTTCTCTTCACCTATTCTTTTTTATTACACAATTTATGTCCGGATGAGCACGAATTAGAAAGGGGGGGGGGGGGGGGGGGGGGGAAAAAAAAAAAAATAAAGGGGGGAAACACACACAATCTTCACCATATATCCTTTAACCAAACACTCTCATAGAATCTCTCATCAGGTGATTTTCTTATTCACTTGAAACCATCAAGATACACTTCTACCATACACTCCTAACACTCAAACTATTATTCACTCTGGTTATGATCTCTAGGTTCTAGTACATCCCCAAAATCACCAAAGTGAAATGAAAAAATCCGATTCATCCTTACTACTATCATACCTCGAGTTATCACATAGTCATCTTCACAATAAGGATCCATCGTAACCCATATGTGAATTTCAAAATGAAATGTGTTCATCTACATTTCCTGACACCTCATAAGCATGAATTGGCTTTGTTGTCATAAGTCAAGTGTCTTTCGTAATGAATTGAGTCTCATCCTCATTTATCCCGACACTCATAAGCATGTGTGCCTATGTTGTCAAAAGTTAAGTGAATTTCATAATGAAATGGTTTCTCATCCAATATTTCTTTCTGTTTAAACAAGTGAAGAACATAAAGAAGATATTCAATCTTTAAAGTGTTGTTGAGTCATCACAATATCGTGTCTTTCATTTGTTTATTTCCGCTTTTGAGCAAGTGAAGAACACAAAGAAGATATTCAACCATTCACGTGTTGTTGAGTCATCACATGTGTTTTGTCTTTCATTTGTTAATTTCCGCTTTTGAGCAAGTGAAGAACACAAAGAAGATATTCAACCTTCACAGTGTTTGTGGAGTCATCAACAATGTGTGTCCCTTTCTCACTTTTCTTCCTCCAATCTTTCACTTTTTCACATTTGATTCTTCATCATTAACAACCAACAAAAACACCGAACAAAACCTATTGTCAGCACCTCCTTTTCTTTCAACGGCTCATCCTTCTTCGTTTATGTTTCCTCAACCAATCATCCTTATCATCAACATTTAGTTCGACCTAAAAGTCTTACGATAATGTTTATCCTTAAACACCCCAAACATAAAAAGCATACATAATGCTTAACAAAGAAACCTTGAGGATTTAGGAATCTCTCAATACAACACTTAGTCTATTCAAACCCACAATCATCATATGTTAATACTTCTTATCCATATGACATCTTGGAAGGAGTCATTCCTATATAATAAAGACTTGCTTGGTAAGTCTTAGTCCTTAATGCATGGGTAAGTCTAATCTTCTCATTGGTTCCTAAACTTATCTTGTCTTAAGCATTCATCATTTTTCTGTTTATTAGGTTGTTGTCTTTGAGTGCCAAAACTTTAGAGTGCATATACTAAAAAATACATGATTTGTTCCCCACTAAATGTCTTGCATTATTTTCATAGTGCATTTTTTCTACTAACTTTGTTTTGTTAGCACTTTTCTTGTTACTCGATTTTCTTGGTGCCCTAATCAAGGGGAGCATACACCAAGGAGGTGGAGCATTTACCCAAGGGGGAGCATTTGCAAATGTCCAAGCCATTACGTTTGCAACCGTTTAAGACATCTACACATTTCTTGATATGTGTATTTCATCCCTATATATATATTTTTTTGCACGAAACTAACCATTGATGTAGGTTAAGAGTTTGCAACTAATTTGATCCATGGATCCGCTTGAGTCAATCTTCAAGGGATGTCTTTTAATTTAATGGGAGTGATAGTAGAAAGACGTCACTTAGGATGATGCAAGCTCGCCTCTTTGATTGAAGAGCTGAAGTGTAGTAAAAGTCTCGTCTAGGAGTCCACCTTTTTGTTTCGACAAAAGGGGGAGAAGAAGTGTAAACAAGTAACTTATACATTTTACTATGAGTTATAGTTTACATATTTTGTCATCATCAAAAAGGGGGAGATTGTTGGTAGAAATATTACATTACGATATTTAATCTATACATTCTCTTCATGTTTTGGTGATGACAAACATGTAACTTATAACACATAACGTAAAGTGCTTAAGTTACTCGTAATCACAAATCATCAATTCATACGTCAACATCTTTCGACGTCTCATGTTTTCTTCAACAACAAATTTAAGTTCGCACCCGACGTAAATCACTAAAGGTATGAACAAACAAACTTTAATTTGTTGAATGATCAAAGAAATTTTTTATTTTTCCAAACCTTACATTTTTTTATAAAATGGGACAAACATTTTTAAAAAACATATATTCAACTCATTTTTTGTATTTATAAGGAATGTTTATTCATAATAAAGATGTGAATTCAAATTTTTTACCCAAAAACAGGGACTTGAAGCACAGAAAGTTCTAGAAAAAAACTTCCCCACAAAAAGGAGAAAAAAGGGAGCGTCTGAAAAATAGGCGGCCCCCCTTAATTAATAAGGGGATCACTCCGGTCATATTAAGGGGTCCGCCCCCCAAAATAAATAATTAATATTTTTTTTCCTATAAATAGTTGGACTGTTTCCACAGATCTTCTCACATCTTTGCCACACAGTTTTCTCTGATCAAAAACATCCGTTCATACCATTTCTCTTGATCATTAAACTTATTATAAGTTTGTTGTAAAATGTGATCCAATTCATCCATCCATTTCAAGTGCAAGAGTAAGACTTTGTTATCATTAAGATACAAAGTGTATGTAGGTTAGTTGTTGCTTTCGTGACATGTCCTTACACTTCACAATGTATCAGATGATTCCATGGTATTCTCCAAACTTGTGTAATAGCTTGATATGGTGATCATGTGTGTATAGTTTGTTAGATCTTGTGATTCATAGGAAGGTTTTATTATAGATCGGTGTGATAAAGTAGTGTCTTGTTTGATTGAAGTGAAGTTGTGACGTGAGGTATAGAAAAGTAATGTGAGGGTAGTGAAGTCGTGAAGTGAAATGTAGTGAAAGTAGTTGTGGTGAGATGAATACTAAGGCGTGAAGAAGTTTTTGAGGTGTGAAAGTTGTGTTGTGAAGTCATGAAAGTAGTGAAGAAGTTGTGAAGTCGTGATAGATTGGTTCTAGCTAAGATTAGAACTCGACATCTAGCTTAGTGTCGGAAAAAATTGATATAAGCGAAAGTTGTGTACTTTTTCTCCGCCATAAGGGAGGATTGTTGACTTGTGAAGTTACTCTTTGAGTTGGGTAATCGGGGAGTGGGATAGTAGGGCGTAAAGAGGTGCTTCGTGATCGAACCACTATAATAAATTCATTGTGTCGGTTTGCATTTCCTTTCACTTATCTCTTTACATTAATACTTGCATTTATTGCTTTACATTTATACTTGCATTTGTGTGTTGGTTTGTATTGTTGTGATTTGATGTATTACTATGTGAACACTCATCATATTATGTCACGCTTGATCGGCAATTTGATACGAAACATTTTAAGATTTTTTAAAAGGAAAACGTATTCAACACCCCCCTAGATTTTCACAGAATGTGAGTTGGCATTTTGGGGATTATTTGGTAAAGGTTTATGTGTAGGATTTGTTTGAAGATGAATGATGAAGAAGATGAAGATAATGATGAAATCAAAGGATTGCTTTTGTTTTATAATCATATTGCGCTTATATAGTTTTGATTGTGTTTGTGTCATGGATTGATGTGAACATTGATGTGAATATGTATTATTGGTATAGAATTTATATAAACACTCTTCATATTATATCACGCTTGATCGGTGATTTGATACGAAACATTTTTAAGATTTTTAAAGGAAAACATATTCACCCCCTCTTTACGATTTCCACATAAGTTTTTAAAAACATTTATTGGTAAGGAAGTGAGAAAAGTCAAAGTATGATTAACTTCCAAATATTACAAACTCAGTTAGTCATTTAGAATTTAATCTATGATAATCAACAATAGATTTTATCACTAATCATCTTGATGCAGACAAGCTAAGTGCTTTGCATCTTAAGTAAAGCATATCCCATAGCAGGAAAGGATGCATTTAAGCAAAGTGACCTTTGACTTAGTTTGACCAATAAGGGAGTAAAACCCGTTACATGATTAAGATCATCGTAGATCCGGATTAAGGTCAAATTAATGCTTTTGCTTGTTGGTATGTTGAAAACATGATCATACTAGGTTTAGAAAGAAGTTTCGGCCTTGGCAAGAGGCGTTTAATAAAAGATTTGAGTTGGTGTTTTATGGAAAATGGGAGGATTCATTTTTGCTCCTCTCTAAGTCTAGACCTCATTTGGAGTGTTCCCAAATGCTCAAATATCATGTACATACCTTTATAGAAGTTTCTACATGTGTCGGGTAAGAGGAAAGCCGACAATTGTAAAATGCATAAAACGAACTTCGCGTGTGGCCCGCTGGCCATGCGTTCTCGCGTGTCCAGCGCGCCAGACGTAAAAGTCCGGTTTTATAGATTTTGGCTATCATTTATGATTTTACATTTTGCGTACGTTTATTTGTCATCGTTAAAACATAAAAGAGATCCTAGTCAATGTTGCACTAACATTGCATGTTAACCCAGCTTATCCGGACTAGTTGGTCACAATAGGCAAGAGTCTATCTCTGGAGGGCTCTACCTTACTAACGGCCTTCCTTAAGAGAAATATTGACATCTTTGCATGGGAACCGTCAGACATGACAGGTGGCTAAGAAGAATCATCAAGCATACCCTCAGTGCCAATTCGTCGGTCACGCTTGTTGGCCAAAAGCGAAGAATACTCTCTCTAGAAAAGAGTCAAACAGTGACGAAGGAAGTGGTTAAGTGGCTCAAAGCTGGTATAGTTAAGCCTGTTAGGTACCCCACTTGGATATCTAACCCAATCGTAGTGAAGAAAGTAGATGGAAGCTGGAGAATGTGCATAGATTTCAAAAACATCAACTCTGCCTACCCAAAAGATTATTATCCCTTGCCAGAGATAGACTTGAAAATCAAGTCGGTCGTAGGGTTCCCACTCAAATGCTTTTTAGATGCATACAAAGGATACCACCAAGTGCAGATGGCCGAGGAGGATGAAGAAAAGACCGCCTTCTATGCGGACCAAGGGACATTCTGTTATACCAAGATGCCGTTTGGCCTCAAGAATGTCGAGGCAACATACCAGCGTTTGGTTGACGCGACATTTCAGCCGCAAATTAGGAGAAATTTGGAAGCTTATATAGATGATATGGTGGTGAAAAGTAAAACCGAGAAAGAGATGATAGTTGATATAGTAGAAACGTTCGATAACCTCCGCCGGATCAACATGAAATTGAACCCTAAAAATGCTCATTTGGGGTGGAGGAAAGAAAATTCTTAGGGTACATAGTCACATCAGAGGGCATCCGGGCCAACCCGACCAAGATAAAAGACATTGCAGAAATGCAATAGCCCAAAACTTAGGGCTAGATGCACAACATGTCAGGAAAGTTGGTAGCACTAAACTGTTTCCTTTCCCGTTCGGTCAAAAAATCTCTTCCATTCTTTGAAACACTAAAAAATATAATCAGAGAAAATAAAGATAATTACCGATGGACCGAGGTTGCAGAAAAAGCTGCTGTTCGTCTTAGGGACTTGTTTTCTTTCTTGTTACTAGATGATTTAGGCATTTTGATGTTCAAGTTATGGCTAAATTTTTTTGATGGATATGCAATGGAGAAGAAGGCTATTTATAGATGGATTCATGCATATCATTTAATGCAAAATCTTCTAATTTAGGTAAAATCGATTGATTAGATTTTTAGTTAATGTTCAAAATGTCAAACTCAATTATCTAGAGGCTGGAAATAGGCTGATAATAGAGGGAAAGTTGAGATTTTGAAGTTTAAAAATCATGTAGAAAGTCATAGATGACCAGGATCAGTCGGAACCCTTTCAAAAAGGTTTCGCCTTTCATTACAGAAGGGATCCGGGTGTCTGATAAAAAAATAAATAAAATTTGAAAGGTGAAGGCAATGCAAAGAATTCTTAAAGGCCTTATATTACCAACAAAGTAGATGATCTCAAATTAATTTTAAGAGAGTTCTAGTATGTGTCTATATGCAAACAATGTGGAGGTGTGGTTATCTCGACACAAGAAGAAAATATCATAATGAGATAACCCGAAGTCTCTTTAATTTAATGTTGCTTCGGTTGAATGTACCCGAAAATACATATTGATTATGTAATTCCTTTAGCATTCAAAAGACATATGAAGTGATGCATAAGTAAAACATTTTTTATTTGTATTAATCAATGGATGAAAAGATTTTCATGTGTGTACTAGTCGTGAGAAGGTATACAAAATATCGTTTGAGTTTTGTATGAAGTAGAGAGATCCTTTAGATGTTGCAAATGCATACATAATAGTATATAGTATAGCTACATATAGTAGTATGATCAAAATTTCCCTAAAGTTCTATATTTAAGTGTGAAATAGAATCCGAGACTCATATATGAGAAAAGAGATCTTCCAGATTCACCAAAATCCTTTTTAGAAGGACTCGGGTTTTGAGATAATCTGGCTATTTGATGGTAGAATCTAGTGGATTCAAAGACCGTTGGTCGGGGCAAATGTTTCTATTTTGTGGTCGAGATAAATATACTCTATCATGTGAGCATATTTCTAAAGGTGTAGGGCAAGCAATCAGAATACGAGTTTCTTAAGTATACTTCTCGTAAACGCAACATTACAGCACATGATGTTAGAAAAATGAGGTTTCCTACTTTTGTTAGATTTTATTAAGCGTTTGGTTCCATGAGTCCTAATCCTAGTCTAAGTAAGTTGAAAGGTTCTTGTTTGAGCGGTTTGGTTAAGATATCGACAATGTTATCTTCTGAGTATACCTTTTCTATAAAGATGTTTCCTTTTTGTACCTTATCACGAAGGAAATGGTTTTGGATTTCTATATGTTTGGTTCGAGAGTGTAGGATGGGGTTTTTACTTAGATCGATGGCACCTTTGTCATCACATAGGACAGGAATGTCATTTAGATTGATGTCATAGTCTACGAGAGCTTGTTATCTACAAAGCATGTTGACAAGCTTGCATTGTGGATACAATTCGGCTTCTGAAGTGGAAATGGTAGGGACGTTTATTTCTCTAGTGAAACCAGGATGTTTGACAACAACCCATGTGGTGCAAACACCCGCTAGTACTTTTGCGATCTGTTGTATAAAAATATAATGCTAAAAACATTTACTATTAGTTTTTCACATCTGACGTTGTGATATCACAAAATATAAAAACGTTCAACGTTAAAATTATAATGTAAACATGTTTAGTAGTTAATTCCCATTTCACAAAATACATCACTTAAAGGTTATGAATAAATATATGCTTAATGCATTTTATGATCAAAAAGGAAATTTTTATTCTACATCTTACTTTTATAAAATGTTGTAAATTTATAAACATTTCAACAAACATTTTCGACAATTAAAAGAAAAAATGTTGTTATCAAATCTAAAATTTGTATATTTAAATTTTTGGACTTAAAACGGCTAGAAAAACTCCAGAAAATTCCCCCTAAATAAAAGACAAACTGGGGAAGCCCCAGTCTAGGGCGACCTCCTTAAATACACGGCCGACCCCCTTAAAATTAAGGGGACCGCCCCTAGGTAGACGCTCCCCCAGTTTGTCCTATAAATACTGGACTTTTCCCCACAATTTTCTTACCTTTTGCACTCATTCTTTCTGTTCTAAAACAGCCACACATCTCATCAAAATCCTTTGATCATTTATTTCTATAAAAAGTTTTGTGTCCATGTGATCCAGCTCAAATTCCTTCAGTGCAAGAGACGATAAATAACTTCCATCCTCAAGTGTAGAATGTATTACACCTTGGGGTGGTGTTGCAATCTATTGCATCCATATCATACAAATTGTATCCTCTTTTTATATAATCTTGTAATTTATGTGGTAAGTAGCTAGATCTTGGCGATCTTTGTAAGTATAGATAGATCGTGGTGATCTTACCAAGTAGTGTTAGTTAGTTGTGGCATAAGTAGTGTGGTGAAGTGAAGTCGTGAAGTTGTGAGGAAGTCTTGAAGTTGTGAAGAAGTTGTGAAGTGTAAGTCTGTGAAGTGGTGTGGTGATAGTTGTGGTTTTGCTAAGATTAGAATCTCGACATTTAGCTTTGTGTAGTAAATCGGTGTAAGCAACATTGTGTACGGTTTTTTTCCGCCAATAAGGGAGCTTGTGGACATAGTGAAGAAAACTCTCAGAGTTAGGGCTCAGGGAGTGGGGTAGGGCGTAGAGGTGCTTCGTTACCGAACCACTATAAATCTCGCTGTTGTGGTTGATTGTTCTTACTTCTTAGATCTTGTCTTACATTTTCTCTCATACTATCAAGATTAATTGTTTAGATTATAATATATTGTTCATATTGTGCAGTGTTGAGTTCCATAAATGTAAATCTAGAATTTTTTTACAAACACTTCAAAAATCTTAATTAAAACACCCTTCTAGTTTCAACTTTGGTATCAAGGGCCATGCTAAACAAGATGTTCAAAATAATTGTATTTTAAAGAACTTAATCGATCTATGGAGATAATCAGTAAAAATATTTAGAAGGAAATCTATGCAAAGACGACCACTATTTGAATGGTGATGGATTTATTTATTGGAATAAAAAAGATTTGAAACTTATGTGGAAGTCAAAGGTTCTAGATCCTTTTGGCTTGTTATTACCCGATTGGTATTGATTTTCCGTTCCTATTCAAAATATTCCCGAAACTAATAAGTGATGATGTAGTTACCTTTCATAATCAAATGATGATCTTAAAAAGAAACTTGCAAAAAAATAATGAAAGCTAAAATCGGTTTAATTTATAATGCTCTTTGCCACGTATGAATTACGAAAGAATTTTTATGTGTCAAACCGCAAACAGATATTTGGGGGATACTTTGTAATCATCACATCAAGGTAATAATTCAGGCAAAGTAACAAAATTGATCTTCTTGTTTCAACAATATGAATAATTTACGATTCCGGAAGAGGAGTCAATAAATAAATGCCTTTGCTTAAATATAACAATATTTTTACTAGTCTAAAAGACTTGTGAAGGCTTTTTAAGCAAGAATTGTGTTAGGGGAAATTTTCTTACGGGAATTACATCCAAAATGGCGCGCGAAAGTCACGGCGATTGAAGAATCAAAGAATTCTAACTAACACTACCCTCTTGACGAACTTATTGGAAACTTGAAAGTCAATGAAGAGGTAATAAAGAAAGACTTCGAAATGATCAAAGGAAAGAAAGAACAAAGTAGATCTATTGCATTAAAGGTGAAAAAGGAAGTAAGTGATGAAGATAGCTCAAGCTCTAATAGTGAAGATGAAGAGTATGCTATGGCCGTAAAGGAATTCAAGAAATTCTTCAAAAGATGAGGAATATTTGTAAGACAACCATGAGGCCATAGAAAAACATTCCAAAGAAGTAGAAATGATGGTTATGGTAAAAGTGAAAGAAAATGTTTTAGATATGGTGATCCAAATCACCTCATTAGAGAATGTTCAAAGCCGCCAAAGAACAACGATCAAAGAGAATTTATTAGAGGAGCATGGAGCGACAATGGAGAAGATGAAGTAGGAAAGACTAAAGATGAAACTTGCCTTGTAACTCAAGAGCCCGATGAAATATGCTTAGGAGTAAACTTGGAACCCGATGAGTGGATTAAATATAGTGGATGCTCAAAACACATGACCGGTAATCGAAAGTTGTTCTCTTCATACAAAGCATACAATGGAGGAAACATAATCTTTGGGAGCAACTTGTATGGTAAAATCATAGGCAAAGGTACGATTTCTCAAGACTCCCTAATAATTGAAAATGTTGAGCACGTAGATAACTTAACATATAACTTGCTTAGTGTAGGTCAAATACGTGATAACAAATGCAAAGTAATATTTACCAAACACAATAGCAAAATAATCAAAGACGAAAAAGTTATAGGAAAAGGAATTAGGAAAGGAGGAATATATGTAATGAAACTAGGAAATAAACCAAAAGACAAAATATGCCTTGCAACATTGGACGAAAACTCTACACTATGGCATAGGAGATTAGGTTACACAAATATGCAATTAATTCAATCATTAGCATCTAAAGAATTAGTTAGAAACCTACCCAAACTAAAATACGACCGACATTTTTGTGATGCTTGCAAAATTGGAAAATAAGCCCGTACAAGTCACAAGGCTAAAAATATAGTTTCAACAACTAGATGCCTAGAACTACTTCACATGGATTTGTTTGGCCCTTCTGCCATACGAAGCTATGGAGGAAATCGTTATACCTTAGTAATCGTAGATGACTATTCTCGATTCACATGGACTAGATTTTTAGCAAATAAAACCGAAGCTTTTAAAAAATTCATAATATTTAGCAAAATGATCCAAAACAAATTAGGATGTTCGATTGTATCAATTAGAACGGATCATGGTTAGAAATTTGATAATGAAGTACAATTCGGAAACTATTGTGATTTAAATGGGATATCTCATAATATTTCCGCTCCTCGTACTCCACAATCTAATGGGATAGTAGAAATAAAAAATCGCACTCTACAAGAAATGAGTAGAACCATGTTAAATGAATAATCCATTCCTTAAAATTTTTAGTGTAATGCGGTCGATACTTCAACCTATATAATTAATAGAGTTTCCATTAGACGTATTTTAGGAAAAACTCCTTACGAATTGTTAAGAGGTAGAAAACCAAATCTTAACTATTTTAGAGTATTCGGAAGTAAATACTTTATTCTTAATACAAAAGATTATCTCAATGAAGGTGTTTTCCTAGGATATTGGCAAAATAGTAAAGCTTACATAATACCTAACAAACAAACAATGAAAGTTGAATACCAACCCCCCCTCCCAGTTGTATAAATGCCATGTTGGCAATCCCTCACCCTTTCTAAGCATTTCGATGGCTGTGATTGCCTCAAAAGAAGCACAAAAGAAATCAAAGGCTGGGATTTGCTTTAAGACTTACCTCACACAACAAGCACACTTTGTTTTCATCTTTACAAAGAAACACAAGCTGCAAGTCCAAGACTTAGGCTATAAATAGAGCCTTTTGTAAGCCTTTGAGGCATGTTAGTTTAATCAATTTAGTTTTTAATCCTAGCTTAATTTTTAAGTCATTTACAGCTTTTACTTTCAGCTTTGTAACACTTTCAAGTTTTTAATGCAATTTGAGTTTTAAGTCAATTTTACAAGTCCAAATGCTAAGTTTCTGAACTGTGTTGTTTTGTGTTCAAAAAGTCATCAGTACAGCTTACTTATAAGCTGTTTTCATTAAGTCAAGATAAAAAGTTAAATAGTTAAGAGTAAAATTACAAAAATCACTCTCAAATATACCTCAGCTTACTTTATGGATGATAAGCCAGTTCTGGATGGGCTTATGGACTCTTACTCTAGCTTGTTTATATACAAGCTAGAGCTTTGTAGATTCTGATTTATGCCCCTGTTTTGAGCAAGGGTTTGTAAGTCCTCTTTTATTTTACTTTACTTATTTACTGCAGAAGAGCTTATGTGCTTATTTATTACTTATGTTAACTTATTTATGCCTAGATCATAGTTTAATGCTTATCTTGCTTTGTTATACTCTAGTACATTAGCTTCATTTATTAAAACTGTTAGTTATGAGTTAAACACTGCAAAAGTGCCATATCAGCTGATTTAAAGTCTATTCTTGATTGGAAATTTTGCTTATAAGTGTTTTAATTTGTTATTTGATAAGCTGTTTTAAATTCATATAAAAAAGAAAAATGGTTTTTGGAAAGCCTTTGCAGGGTATCTTCCAACTAGCCTGTACTAACTTAGAGTTAGTACTGCTAGTTCACTTTTGGAACAGTACTAACTTAAAGCACTAACTTAAAGCTACCAGTACTAACTCCAAGTTAGTACTGTTAGTTAGTACTGTTAGTCCATTTCTGCTTATTAGCTTATTGTTTCTACTTATTTAAGATTGGTTTAGCTTTTTAGAGTAGATTAAGCCTATTTAGTTTACTGTCTTCAGTAGAACTTATTTGCCTTTTCAAAATAATTTTAAGAGTTTATCAGTTTTAGTTTTCTAGCTTATTTATCATTTTAGTTTATTCTAGTTGCTTATTCCTTTCACTAAGTGCTTATTAGGGATAGTTAATTATCTGTTTTAGCTTATGTGCTTATTTCTTGCTTCTTTGTGTTTTATTAGCCTAGCAGTACTATCTTAAGCCTGGCAGTACTAACTTAAGCCTAGCAGTACTAACTCTAAGTTAGTACTGGTAGTTAATACTGTTAGTACTGTTGTGTTTACCTTGATTAATTTAGCTTAATTGCTTTTTGTATTTGCTTATTTAGAGTTAGTTTAGCTCATTTGATTTGTCTTAAGCTTATTTGAGCTTATGTGTGTCTTAGTGTAAAAGTTTTAAGTGTTTTTGCCATTCCTAGCTTATTCTTATTCCTTTCCAGCTTATTTTCTTTGCTTATTTTTATGTGCATTTGCTTATTAGTATTAGTGCCCAAATCATTCCTTGTCATATTCAAACATAAATCATCAATCGTCTTTCGATCTTCCATTTCTAGCCTCGTTGGGACATAACGACCCGGGAACACTCTATACTGCTTCCGGTTTCTTTGGCCTCGCGTGATTTTGTCCCTTGTAGCGTATTTATAGTTGTTTGCATTTATTGGTACACATTAAGGGGTGAGAACAAGCGAGTCAAATTTTGGCGCCGTTGCCGGGGAGGCCGTGAAAAAGATTATCGTTACGTTTGACAAGTTGTATTCAAATCTGTGAATATTTTCTTCTATAAAAACATAAAAAGTACAAAAATATTTTTCAGTTTCTTTTATTAAGTATAATTATCATCTAAAAAAAACCAAAAATATAAAAACATTGTCCATAAAAAGAAATAAAATTTACAAATTGGTAAAAATACCAAAATATAATATTCTCAATTGAGGTATTATCATAATAACTTCCGGTGAACTTGTTGGTTCCCAACTCGAATCAAAGATTTAAAACTTACCATTTGTGTCCCTTACGACGTACGGCTCACCTTGAAAAGTTAAACAAGCTATAAAGTGGGTATAAGGAGGGTTGTTCCAAGGAACTACGACCCGAAAGGAGAAATAAGCTTTGCGCTATTCCTACTCCTCCGCTCACCTGTGCGTTTATCATTTTGAGAGCTACCGTGAAGTAAGTAGACTATTTGGGTTCAAGTTGTCTAGTTTTTTAGTTTCTGCCGTTTAAAATAGATTTGTGAATAAAACTAAAAAAAACCAAAAATACTCCCTTGTTCTCTATTTAGTGGCATGCCGCACTCGTTCTCACTCCGACATCTACGACAACAACATCGACAACACAACAATTTTTCCCTCCGAATACTTGTGTTGAACCTCCCCAAGATACGATGGCTGATAATTCGAACTAAGGCAATAATTTGCTCCAGGCTCCCACCGAGGGATATCTAGGAATGCAATGTTGTTCCTGAAATCGAAGCAAGCAAATTTTCAGATCAAGCATATGTATGCTAACTCTTGTCCAGACAGCAGTTCTCGGACATACAAAAATGACCACACATGCCCACATGCCGTTTACTTCTATAAAATCACCTCTACTTTGAGATATCCTAATGTCCCGACCACATCAAATTAAGTTGATGCTTTTTATCCTTTCTCTCTCAAGGGGCAGCCGGAAAATGCTAGAGAAAGAACCCCCCTCGATCAATTCAGACATGGGATGACCTCGTTGCTAAATTCATAAATCAGTTTTTCCCACCTTCTAAAACGACAAATCTTCGGAATAAATTACCAATTTCAAACAAAGATTTGATGAGTCCCGTTTTAGTGAGGCTTTGGGAATCGATTCAAAGATCTTTCTCTTCTCCGAGCATTCCACATCATGGATTCCTCGGAGCTTCACCAACTTGATACATTTTACAATGCAATAAATTGTTTAATGATCAAGACTCTTTGAACTCTGCCGCAGGTGGTAACTTTTTGGACAAAAGGCCCGCTGATTGCTCAAGCATCATCGAGAGTAAGTCCAAAGTTCGTCACTCCCGAAGCAAAGCCATTGTTGCTAAGGTGAGTACGAGCGCTTCCACCTCCGGAGTATCTCCCGATGTTGCTGAATTAAAAGATATGGTTAGAGCTCTACTTCTCGACAAGCAGACATCTCCAGTTCCAGCTCCCGCTCCCGTAAAAGCGGTTGAGCAAAGTTGTGTTACCTGCGGTGGTGCCCACTCGTACGTAAATTGTTCCCGTCCACCGATACCAACCTAACCGAGATAACATCCAAGTAATACCGTCTCGCAAGCATCCGCAGCAAAATTTTCCAACCAAGGAAATTTCCGGTTTACCGTCCGCCACCCGAGGCAAACTAAACCAAACCACCCCGGTTTTCCTGCCATTCAACACACCAGCCAAGCCAATAATACAAGAATCGTTGGAACCAAAACCAAAACCGTGGAATGGCTACAACCAGGGTCAAATCCAATGACCCCAGGTTCAACAACAATCCCGCAATTATATCAAACCCCTAGTAAAACCCAACCCACACTTACCAAGCTCCCAGCTCACCAAGGCTTCGGGTGTGTCCAAAACTTATTTTGAGAGCTATGTCAAAGCCTAATGATCTGTTTATGCAAAACATGCAAAACCAAATGCAACCAACATAACCGACTTGCACCACGAAAAATCCGTAAATTCAAACCAAGCTTTCTACTTTCAAGTTTCGGCTCTCTTCCTAGCAACACCATTGCAACCCTAAGGGGCGAAAATTTAAAAAGCAAAATCACCACCAGAAGAGGTGTATTACCGTAAGATGGACCTCAAATTCCACCTCCGGTTGGTGGAAGTTGAAAACCGAGGTAACAAAGGGACAACGTTATCTTCCTATACGGAACTACCAAAGACGTCCCAACCTCCGATAGTCCACGTATGAAAGAACCAGTGTTCCATGCCTAGAACCAAAGCGACTTTACCATAACCAGCCTAGAGTTAAAACAAGGAGAAAATCCGCGAAAAGGACGACCTTTTAGCTTGAAATTCAAATGGAAATTTTTTTGGAATCCCACTGTCGAGCTGAGCCTTCGCGGATTGCTCTCCTGCACATGCGCTAAGTTTCCACCAAATTGATTTTCAGAAAGCTTTTGAACAACAAAGACAAGATCTTGGAATTAACCCAAAACACCACTGGTTAATGAAAAATTGCTCTGTAGTCATCCTAAAGACCATTTCCCCAGAAAAATTCATAGGAGACCCGGTCGATTTCGATACCTTGTGATTTCCAGGTAGTTTGGATGAATGCCTTTGCCCTGGCAGATCTCGGTGCAAGCATCAATCTAATGGCCACCTCTCCGTCTTTAGAAAAGCTTAATCATCCAAAGACAGACCATAACAAGGATGATACTCCATGTAGCCGACCAATCCGATCTCTACTCCCACCGGCATAGCCAAAGATGTTTTTGCGTGAAAGTTTGAACCCTTCTACTTTCCAGCCGATTTTGTGGTAGTTTGACTATGATTGCCGACCCAAGAGTCTCGTTGATTTTAGTAAGACCATTTTTAAGAACGGCAAGAGGCCATGAATTGATTGTACACGGGAAGAGATGACCTTAGATATGATGACCCAATCCGTTGACTTTCAAGTATGGAATACGAAAAATTTCTCCTAACAATTGCCATGGAATCAGTTAACAAGGTCGTCTTTTAGTAATATAGCGTGTGATGAATATATCCTCAAAAGATTAGGTTTCTCGAAGTATTAGGCCAAATGTGAAATACCACTCCATACTATTGAACCGATTTGTTGATACCACTATCTCCCACCCTCACTCCCATTCGAGGGTAGTGATTTTTCATTTTGAAGAAATCGCGGCCTGAACTTTCTGATACTTCGTATAAGTCCGAGGAATTGATGAGTGCCGAATGTAGGATGCCGAATGTGATCCGGGGGATGGAGGGGGGGGGAGGGGGGGGGGGGGGGGGGGAAGAAGGAACATTCCTTCTTCTTGAAGCAATCCCTAAATAGTGAGCCCTCCATCACCCCTTCCCACCATGCATGATTTATTTTTCCCTGGAAATAGAACAAGAACCTTAAGATTTTGTAAGCCAAAACCGATGAAACAATCAATTGATGAACCTCCGGGAGGGAGTTGGTCGACTCAAGGACTTACCTCCCCAACCTGATATGCATTTTTTGGAGGGTGAGGCAACAAGTTTACCAGTCATCATGCCTAAAGAATTTGTAGTGTCCGGGAGAAAGCCGCTCTCATAAAGGTGTTGCATGTCCACAAGCGAGGCATCGCTTGGAAACTCTCTCGATATCAAGGGTATTAACCCGGAATTTTTTGAACTCACAAAAAAATTCCTAATGTAAGAAGGGACTACACACCCGCGGTCCAACATCAGAGACGTGTAAACCCAAAAAACTACGATGTCATCAAAAAAGAAGTTGAAAAACTTCTTAACGTTGGATGTTAATTATACCCCCTACCCTCGGGATAGTTCCCTGGGTAAGCCCTGGTACACTGTGTACCAAAGAAAGGTGGTTTTAACGTAGTTGAAGAATGAGAAAAAATGAGTTGAATCCCAACTCAACTAGTACTGTTGCGGGTATGCATTGACCTACCGAAAGTTGAATGAAGCCACCCGAAAGGACCATTTTTTTTTACACTACCATTCATGGACCAAATGCTCGAGAGGCTTTGCGGGAAACGAATAAGCTATTGTTTTCTTGAATGTTTTTTCTCGGGGTTATTTTTCAAATACCATCGACCCAAATGATCAGGAAAAAGGACAACATTGACCTTGCCCATACAGAACCTTTTGCCCTACCGACGCATGCCTTTGCCCTCTGCAATGCACCAGGAGATTCCAGAGATGTAGATGGCAATCTACCACGACAATGGATCAAAAAAACGATGGAAGTGGTTTATGATGACTTTTTTGGATTTCTGAAGTATTCTTTCAACTCATGTCTAACTCATATGGACAAGAATGCTTAATCGGTGTGAAAGACACCAATTAGCTCAAACGGGAGAAAATCCATTTCATGGTTAAGGAAGGCATTGTTTCTTGGACATAAAATCTCAAGTCGTGGAAAGTTGAGGTCGATCGAGCTAAGATTGACGTTATCCGCCAAGCTTCCCACACCCGACTACTGTAAAAGGTGTCCGTGGTTTTCTTGGGCATAGCGGGTTTTATAGAAGGGTTCATCCCTGGAAATTTTCTCAAAAATAAGCCCGTCCCATGACCCATTTGCTTGAAAAAGAGACTCCATTTTTTAATTTTCTCCAAAGAGTGTAATTGAATCATTTAACACTCTCAAAAAGAAATCAAACCAAGGCCCTCCAATCCTAATTGGGCGCCCAGACCTGGAATAAACCATTGAAACTTATGTCGATGCAATAAATTCGCCCTTGGGTGCAGTCTTGGGGCAACGTCCATGAGTAAACCATTTCAGGGCCTAAACATTATGCAGTAAGACAATGAATGAGGCGGAATCAACTTACACCACGACGAGAATGAAATGGTTTAGCCGATGGTTGTACGCATTCGAAAAATTCCGATCTACCTTGTCATGAACAAATGCACTGTGTATACGTAATCATTCCCCGCCCTCAAGTATCTCTTTGCAAAGAAAGGATTCTAAGGCGAGAAATTGCTCCGATGGGGTGTCTGCTCCTTCAAGATTCGACTATTGATGTAGTTTACACGAAAGGAGCTGAGAACCTATCGGCCTGATCATCTTAACCACGATTAGAGAAATCCTCACAAGAATAAGCTCGATCCCAAAGGAGATAAATAAAAAAGTTTCCTCTTGAAACTTCTCAGTCGATATGCTGTTCTTGATTGCTAGTACCCCATGTTTCTGATATCGCAAACAACCATGCCGGAAATTTCGTGATCAAAGGATGTCAATCCAGCAGAAAAGAAAATTCTTCCAAAACTAAAGCATTAATTCTGGGAAGATCCCTTTCTGTTTAAAAAATCTGTGCGGATACAAGTTATTCGACTTGCCATTTTTAGCAAAGAAGCCTAAGACATCCTCATGTGCCTTTTCATGTATGGTTGCCCACCGGTGAACATCACGGTGCTAACAACACAGCAAGAAAGTCTTCGATTCCGGATTCTTTTGGCCCACAATCTACAAAGATTCCCAATTAGTTGTTAAAACCGCAACTCAAGCCAGCGTCAAGGAAAAATTTCACAACGGATTGAAATGCCACAAAAATTCCATCCCAAATCTGTGACAATTCTTGACGTCTGGGGCATTACTTTATGGGCCATTCCTAATCATCCAAAGGCAACAAATACAATCCAAGTAGCAGTTGATTACCTATTCAAAAATGTGTTGAAGCGAAAGCGCCTCCCCACCAATTTTTGCCTAGGGTATATAGTAAGATTTTTGAAAAGCTCTTTTTTGCCTCGATTTCGTAACTCCACCGACATTATAGTGACCAAGGCCATCTCATTTTTGTAATGATCAATTTGTCAAGGGTGATGCCTTAAAGTGGATAAGTCAGAGGTTTCCAATCGGGCTTAAATTAGATTCCACTGCATACCATCCACAACAAGTGGATAAGTTCGATGGTTTCCAATCGGGCTAATAAGAAGTTCTTTTGAGAGATCAATAGGAGAGAAGCCGTACTCTCTTGGTCCAGATAAGCTCGAAGATGCTTTATTGGCTTTCCGTAACCGCTTACAAAACCCCCATTGGGTGTACTCCATATAAGCAGGGGTTTATGGAAAAAGCCTGCCATCTGGCCAATTGAGTTAGAAACACAAGGCCTACTGGCCTAAAACATACAAACCTTTGACCTAAAAACCACTGTGACCATTAGGAAAGTTTAGCTGAATAAACTTAATGAGCTCCGTGATGACAGCTTAATAGACTCCTTTGATCTATAAAAGAAAAAACAAAGAGGATTTCACGACTCAAAGATCAATAACCCGTTTTCCAACGTCGGTGAACGAGTGCTCCTCATTTAACTCTAGATTAAAGATTTTCTCAGGGAAAGCTTAAAACCCGCTGTGTCAGTGACCTTTCACTATCACAACAAGTTTTCCCGTACGGCATCCGTCCGAGTTATCTCAAAACTCAGGCCAAACTTCAAAATTGAATTGGTCATCGTATTAAGCACAAGACTTTCTTGGAGGGGACGTAACCACAATTGGTAGTCCCGGATCTCCAAACATTCCCAAATGTCCAATGAATTCAAGTGACGGGTCAAGCATAGTGACCTTAAACAAGCGCTTCGTGGGAGGCAGCCCCCTACCCCCCATGCTTTCGTAGTAATTTGTAAAAAAGAATAAGTGGTTTTTTTTTTGTAGAGGCTCGCCTCTTCCATTACTCCGTGTTTGTGTTTGTGTTGTTAATTGTCCCATGATTGCCAGGTATCTGAAGACTCCCCCGTGCTTGTTATTTTTATCAAGATTTTACACATCCTCACTTCATTTTGGGAATCAAGTATCCCAAATCTAATCGACTAACGTTTTATCTTTTGGCACACTTAATAAACGGCCTTAGATTTACGTAGGTGCCCCTTTCAAAACATCGAGGACGATGTTTAGTTCTAGTATGGGGGGATCTTCGATTTGATTCTGCCTGCAGCCGTTGTTATCATGTAATCCCGTTTTTATCATGTAATCCTGTTTTTACCACCAAATTTTTGCAAAAATACCAAAAAAATGAAAAAATTTCAAAATTTTCAAAAATAAAATAAGTTGTTTGTTGAGTCACAGTTTCGCTTTCCTAATGGAAGAAGTGAGAATAATATTTTAAACTCGATCGGGCGTTTTGAGACCCTAGCTATCCCTCAACTGTAGGCTAAGCTTTCACGAGATGAAGAACAAGAAGTGATAGAGTTAAATATAAGTTTATGTGCTAAGCAAGATTCTTCTAAGCTTATATGAGTAACTTGTGGCTTTTTCTCCCATTAGCTTTTAATCCGCCTAATCATACGTGCTCATTTTAATTCAGCTAAGTCAATCGATGTTTTTAGAAAAAGCTTCAAATTTTGTAACTTGATTCTTTAAAACGAGGTTTTTCTGTTCCTAGTAATTTGAAAGTTAAAATGCCAAAGAAGCATGAGTGAAATATGAATGCAAAAATGCATGAATATTAAAATTATGCCAATGAAGCATACATTTGAGTATATGGAGCAAGTAAAAGATGTGTCGTGATATCCCACTCCGCTAACCACGAGGTGGGGGTTCAAACTAAGACATCTTTTACTTCTAATGGATTTGGTGTGATGTGATATCTCACCCTGGAAGCGAAGTCTAGGAAGGTTTCAAACAAAGACACCTACCTTAGCATTTTAGGAAAAAGGTGTTTGATGCGATTTCCCACAACGTTAGCAACGGGTGGGTCTTTCAAACTAAGAACACCGTCGTTAGGTTTGTGCATAATCCCTACTAGGGAGCGAGGCCAAGGTAAGTGTTTCAAAGACTAAGCACGCATTCCTAGCTTATTAAGAAACTTATGATTCTTATGATGAAAAATGTTGCAAAAAGTTTCTTACAGTTTATAAAATTTTCTTCTTTAAAAGCAATTGTACAAGGTCCTAAATAAGTTGTTGCTTTGAAGTCTTCATTGATTAATCTTGAATTACACTATTGAAATAAGTTGATCTGTGGTTGAGTTTTATGAGCACACCACATTTAAAACATATTATCATGTTGGGAGTTTAAAGTCCACAAGTCATAAGTATGAGTGCTTTCACATTTATACCTTATAAATGACAAATGATCTTGTTTAATTGCTTGGTTTGGATCTAGTGAAAATCGGGGGACGATGAATTTATCCGTCAGGACATCAATAGATTATTTCTATGGGCGCTTCTCCATTCAATTATCCCAATTTTAATAAAATAAAGGAATCCAAAAACAGGTTAGTTCCGAAAAGAAAAAGAAAAAGGAAAATCCACAAATATTAGGGATAGTTAGTGTATATATAAAAATTTTGGTGCAAATGGGACTTGTCGAAGCTATTGATTCTTTGGTTTCCTTTGACGAGCACTTTGCTACTTTTTGAGGTTATTAGTCGAGGGGGATTGAGATTCTTAGTTTTCGTAAGTGTTTACTTCATAACATTGCGTGAGGACACGGCAATACCCTAGTATGGGGGATTTTGGTATGTGCTTAATTACACATACCATTTTCCATTAAAAACGGACTTAAAAGACTAAAAACGTACCAAAAATACATCGTATTTGTATGTTTTGCATTTGTATTTTGCAGGAAACGGATATTCAAGAAAAGAAACAAAAAGAAAGCCAATTCCAACGGAATGGAAAGGACAAAGTCGAAGGTAATCCAAGTGAAGGAAATATAACTTGAGGGACTAAAACTGCCAAAACCTCAAGTTGTATTTCAAGAATTAAAAGACAAGGGTCAAAATTGAAAACCGGTCAAAGATTGCATTCAAGTTATATAACTTGATGAGACCAAGCTGCCAACTTACCTATAAAGCCATCTTTCCCGCCCCAATAAACCCAGGTACAACTTGGATGTCTTCCCATACTTCCCACCTGCAAAACCACTTGACACCCTAGCCAAAATCATTTCATCCACCCTACTACTACACCCCCCAGTTGTATAAATGCCATGTTGGCAATCCCTCACCCTTTCCAAGCATTTCGATGGCTGTGATTGCCTCAAAAGAAGCACAAAAAGATATTGAAGGCTGGGATTTGATTTAAAATCACCTCACACAACAAGCACACTTGATTGAAGCTCTCTCCAAAGAAGCATAAGCTGCAAGTCCAAGAGAGAGAGACTTAGGCTATAAATAAAGCTTTTTGTAAGCCTTTGAGGCATCTTAGTATCTTAGTTTTAACTAGTCAATCTTTAATTATCTTAGCTTAATTTTTAAAAGTCATTTACAGCTTTTTCTTTCAGCTTTGTAACACATTTCAAGTTTAATGCAAAGTTGAGTTTTTAAGTCAATTTACAATTCAAAGAGAAAAATTACAAAAATTACTCTCAAATACACCACAGCTTACTTTATGGATGATAAGCCAGTACTGGATGGCTATAAGGAACCTTACTAGCTTGTTTTAAACAACAATCTAGAAAGCTTTGTAGATTCTTTTGTTTGACCCTGTTCTGATCAAGGGTATTGGTAAGATCACTCCTTTTCTTGTTTTCCCCCTTAATTACTACAGAAACTGCTTTATAGTGCTTATCTTGCTGAGATTGATTAGTGTAAAAGTGATTATGTAGAGGTAAACTTTTTTACTTTAGTAACTATGTAGTTTCATTTGATAAACTTGTTAGTTTTGAGTTAACACTAACTAGGCCATTTCCAGCTTACTTTAAGTGCTTATTCTTTGATTTAAATTTGCTTAAAAGTGTTTTAAATTGTTTATTTTGATAATATGGTTTTTTAATTAATATAAAAAAAAAATGAATTTTTGAAAACCTTCAGGGGTATTTTCAACTAGTTTGTACTAACTTAAGTTAGAACTACTAGTTCACTTTTTGGAACAGTACTAACTTAAAAGCTACAGTTACATAACTCCTCAAGTTAGTACAGGTTTAGTTAAGCTACTGTTTTAAAGTCCCCATTCTGCTTTATTAGCTTATTGTCATTTCCTATCTTTTTTATTTAAGATTGGTTTTAGCATTTTTAGAGTAGATAAGCCTATTAGTTTACTGTCTTCAGTAGAACTTAATTTGGCCTATTCAAAATAATTTTAAGAGTTTTTATCAGTTTTATTTTTCTAGCTTATTTATCATTTTTAGTTTATTCTAGTTTGCTTATCTTTTCACTAATGCTTATTAGGATAGTTAATTATCTGTTTTAGCTTATGTGCCTTATTTCTTGCTCTTGTGTTTTATAGCCTAGCAGTACTATCTTAAGCCTGGCAGGTACCTAACTTAACCTAGCAGTTACTAAACTCTAAGTTTAGTACTAGGTTAGTTAATACTGTTTATACTGTTTGTGTTTTACCTTGAATTAATTTAGCTTAATCTGCTCTTTTTGTATTTGCTTATTTAGAGTTAGTTTAGCTTATTTTAATTTTTCTTAAGCTTATTTGAGCTTATGTGTGTCTTAGTGTAAAAGTTTTAAGTGTTTTTGCCATTCCTAGCTTATTCTTATTCCTGTTCCAGCTTATTTTCTTTGCTTATTTTTATGTGCATTTGCTTATTAGTATTAGTGCCCAAATCATTCCTTGTCATATTCAAACATCAATCATCAATCGTCTTTCGATTTTCCATTTCTAGCCTCGTTGGGACATAACGACCCGGGAACACTCTATACTGCTTCCGGTTTCATTGATTTTGGGTCCTGATCCTTGTTATATATTTATATATGTCTATGTTTATTTATATATAATAAGGTGTAAGTTCCTACGAGTCAATTTTTGGCAGCAGACCAATCTTCTTTGCCCACATGAAGGTGGATGATCTCAGAAGCATCATTGTCGGTGTAACGCTAATAACTCGAGATTATCATGACTTAATCAAAAATCTTGAATAGTTATGAATGTCATAGAAGAATCTGAAATTTGTTGCTAAGACCTAGAAGTTCCATTGTCGTTTAAAATAGTCTAAATTTTAAATCCCGAGAACAACTGGCTTATCACATCTCAAACACTTGATTCCCCTCTGAACTAACTTACCAACCTCGTATTCCTTCACGGCTATACTGTTGTATCACTGATGAATAAAACCAAGATATTCAAACTTGAAACTGAAGTCTAATCCTCTAAATTTGTTACTTAAACTTACACTATTGTTGATTGAAGAACAGTGTAGAGAAGTCTGCAGCTTCGGAATCCTTAAGTAATCTATAACCCAATCAAAAGTATAAGACGTACATCTTTTGAAACTATCTTACATCAGCATATCTTATGAACACTGAGCACTACTACGGAACTCTTTAAAGTAATAGTCAATACAATGGTGGAGGCATACAACGTAACTCCTTAAATCAAGTATAATTAGATAAATCTAAGTCTAATCATATCATAAACGTGCTCAAGCAATGTCATCAATCGATAGTAGGGACTTATAGAAAGAAACTATACAGTAGAAGGTAAGCACCGACGATGAAATAAGAGAACGCCATTCGTGAAATCCCACTTCAACACAATAAGAAATACATATCAAAACTCCGTAATCACTTGTCTTTGAAGTACCAAAACTAGCCGTTTGTTGTTTAGGTGAATCTTATGAAGGATCTTTTTTAGTGTAATGTATTGTGTTTGTTTTGTTGTTGGTTTTGGTTTAAAGTTTATTTCTCGTTAACTAAGGACCAACAGTGAAATAAATTATCGTTAAGGGATATGTGTTGTCTAGTTAATGGCAGTTAGTAATATTACTAACGAAGGACTGATGGTGAAAGATGTTTGTCGTTTAAGGGTTTAACTGAATATAGTTAACAATCGTTATCTTTCACTAACCAAGGATGTAGTATATTGGATATCACAATACAAGCTTATGAATGATGGTTGGCCGATTCTAGAGAGAGAAAGTGGGAAGTTCTAGAGAGAGAAAATCACTTAGTATGTGTTTATGATAAAATGAACATCCAACCCTTCCCATGACTGGAAAGGGTGTTTAAATACATGAGTTTTTAATGCCCCTAAGTGGCTGATGGCTGGTTTAACATGTAGGGTAAAGGACCCGACCCAACACCATCCAGCGTTCAATGCAAACGATCAACTCGAACTATGGCTATTCTAGCAGTACACTGGGTAACCCGATCTGTTATCTAAACCTAACAATCTCCCCTAAGAGGTTTACCCCCCTAAAAAAAAGTAAGAATTCTAAGCAGGTCTAATCTTGACCATCTGTCTTTAGCTCGTCAGTCTTTTTAATCTTCATTCTTTGATTTCTTTGTACATTACATAGTGATCTTTGAGCTTTGTTCCATAGGGGCATGTCTGATCTTTGAGCAATATTTGAGATCATATCCACTGAAAAAAAAAATAAAAAAAAAAAATTTCCCTCTTAAATTTTTCCCCATCCTTTAATAGGAATATTCCTTCATGTGATGTTGTGGACCTTTGGACCTGCATGCTTACCACTTTTTTCTTGATCATGATAATACATCTCTGATTATGGGAAGGCATGTGTTTGTTAGGTCTTCATTGATCATGATTCATTAGGTTAAACATTAAGTGTGAGCATGAGTGGTTTGTGAATTAACTCGCAATAGAACGAGGTATCTCATCCTCCAACATTTACTTGATCCCTTAAATAAAAACAGTTAACAAAAAAGCTTGTGGGCGAACATGGCTTAGGTCATTCCCTGAGTCCTGGTTGTAGTAACCTCCGATCCATGAGACCGACTGTGATCAGGTAGAATTCATCTTAAGATGAATCGTCCTTGAAGGATTCCAGTATAAGTATCGTCATCATCCAGATGTACAGCCATCAAAAAAAAAAAAAATAGTGTGATAGGGGCACCATACATGGCTGTTCTCTTTATCGGAATGTCTTAAAAGCAGACAACACGATAAAGTGAATCGTTAGATACAATCAGTCACCGATTAAAGAGAAAACATTGATTTGAAAAACAATCGACGTGTCACTTGAAAAAGTATTTTTGTGACCCATCGAGAGTGTTTTATATCACAAACTCAAATTTCATCAGAAGCACATTTGTTTTGAAAGATATACACAGTCAATGTGCTAGAAAATTAAGTTGTGGGGACACATCGAAAGGTTTTTTCAAAAAACTATTCGTCAATTCACTGCCTGGAACAAGTTTGATTCATAAAGAATCGCACCATCGTTGCTTTCCATTTGTCATAAGTTTAATCCATAATGGATCTCACATGTCACCTACCAAGAGCTATTTGATGTTGACTCTAGAAGAATTCATCTTTAGATTGGTGATTACTTATGTATCACTCTCGATGTTCTGGCAAAACCTCAAGGATAATTGCAAAGAAACCTCGTAAGATCTTACTTTGTGTCACAAGGAGTAAAAAACAAGCACAATTTGGTATTAGTGGACCTAAACTTGATTTTTGGATGATCTCATGGCTCTAGACTCAATAGTGCATTTTTTGTGTTTCTAGTCAGAAGGCAGGAGCGGACTGCCACCTTTTCAATATCTGCCTAACTTAGAGGAGAGAGACGAAAGAAATGTATTGATCTCCCGTGAGAAGTGAAACAAGAATCTATAAGGGATCATGAGTGGCCTGGGAGGTTGTGCAAGCATATCTTGGGTCCCATGATACTTGTCTTCATGTCAGCCATCAACCATGTGATTTACGACGAGCATATGTAGTTACCCGGATTACCTGCTAAAGTTTTAAGGAGGGCTGCTCTCCTTTTGCCCACCCTTTATCTTAACATTTCTTTTTCATTCTTCAACCCCTTCAGTGCTTACTGCGATTTCATTACTAGAACCTTGTGGAGGTGTGCTCCAGTACTAGCTCCATCTCAGTCCGCACTATTCATTATTCTCACATTACTCCTTTTATAAACATACCCAAGGACTCTACACTAACTAGTGATTGTTTCCTGGTAGTCCCCTCCGGCTCTGGCGGAATCCATGGGATCGAGAACCTAACCTTAAAGACCATCGCTATAACTCCGATAAAAGTGAATTTAAAGGGTCGTCTTTGGTAAATTTCCACAATAGCCATCATAACCACCATTCGCTTCCCCCTCAAATGTGCTGATCATATTCGAAAAGTTTTAAACAACATATGGGAGGAGCCTACACTTGAGTTTCAAAAGACACTATCTTTTTATTAGATTTTTATATTTAAATCACATTCTCTCCCCTGATCAAAAATGTCAAACCCGTTGAGATTTAGGATCTTAATTGATTTAAATGAGTTAGAAAAATTAGGAGAAAATGTGGTCCGATGAAATGTTTATTGATAGAGGAACATCTCCCCCTCAATAATTGAGGGTCTGTTAGAGTCACCTTACAAATCACTACTAAGAATGTACAATATGAACAGTATATATTACAATTACACCACACAAGAAGTACTAAAATATACAGAGAAGATGTGATCATTCAGTTCTCTGAAGAAGTCTGTAGTCTCCTTCTCGTATTCGTCCACCAACAAAGCTTTCCAAGTTTCGAAAGATTTGCCTGAGCTTTAGCCTCTTCTGAATAGCAAACATGAACTGCTTGCTCTTGATTACATCATTCGTGGTCCAGAACCTGGTATACAACCCGGATTGACCTTGTTATTTAACCTTGTACTCCTTGACCTGATAGTTCTACAGTCTTCATAAATTGTTTGTAGAGTCCCATCACTGAACTTGTGGATTTTGTTGAAGCGCATGATCATCTGCATTCCATACTTGTCTCTGAACACCACGGCCTATGGGGAGTCAAGAATCTTGTAATCATACATGAACTCGAGACCTGTAGCTTCCCAGCGAGGTTTGGTGAGGTTCAGTTGAGTCTGGTAACTCTCTATGTCGAGTTGGAAGTCTTCTACCCATTTTCTGATAACCAAATTCCTTATCCATAAGTTGACGACAGTAGAGAGAATCTTCTTGTCTTTAGGCGGTAGGTGGTTCAGGTGACCTTGAAGATTCAGCAAGTACAAGTCTTTAAAGTCACTCGGGTATAAATCTTTGAAGTCGCTTTCAGCAATAGTATATTCCTGATTATCTGCTCTTCGAAGGACTATCTTTTTCATGTAATCATACCCGTAAAGTGAAAAGACCTCAATTCTGACGACACTTAGGATTCTCATGTGAGTCCTGACAATAGCTCTTCGGTTGGTGTCAGCTGAGTGTCGCTCGATGTATATTATGCTTCTCTTTGAAACCACCATAGAAGAGTACATATGAGTTTAGATGTCATACATATACTCTTCTTCAGCCCACATCTGATCAGGTACCATCTGTTCTAGCCCGACATCAGGATAAGAGGCAGCTTTCATCTTTGTGATTGACAACGCAAGTCTGTCACCCTTGTGGCCAAATCGTAGATACTCCAAGTCTTTGTTGAAGAAGAATTCAGTCTGAATCGTGACCTGACCTGGAGGACCACCCAATGGGAGTGGTCTATTAACATTATACATGAGTAATCCTTCGTCCACTTGATTAGTTAGAAGCTTGTGACATTCCTCCATCTGAAATTGTAGATGAATCACGTCATGATGGAAGGCGACCACTTCATATGCAGGACCTTCCAAATGTTTCGGTGTGAGCTCTGTGATTCCTTGCTTCTTGCAGAACCAATCAATAAACACTCCAATATCACCGGTCTGTGAAAGCAGAGAGTTCTCCGGTGGAGATACGAAGCTGGAGGCTATAGCAGATGCCCAGTTGTTATTGGGAACAGGTAGACTTGATGAAGGAATGGACCACGCAGGTTCAGGGGTTGCAGGTCTTTCTTCTTCGGAAAGAGGTTTAAACCATTCCTGATTCAGACTCACTTTGGGAATGTGCCTACTGCCGCTATCTTCATCGTCAGACCCCATATCCTGAGCTTCAAAGTCTGACTCTTCATGCATAAGTACGTCTTCAGGAACAGATGAAGCAGCGGGCTTGAGTCTGGATGTGGTCGTTGTCCAGGCTGTGTATGCTGTTGAGGCAGCTGTCTTGGATGAGCCTGGAGCAGCGGAGCTGTGAGACTGATCACCTCGATTGGTTGTTGAAGACGGTGGTGGTGGAGGAGGATCTTGAGCGGAATCAGAGGTTCCTGTTGGACCGGAAGCCCCTGATGCACCCGACGGTGGTGGAGGAGGAGGTGGTGGAGGAGGCGACCCAGGCGGGGTTTTCGGTGAATCCTGCTTACTTTTCTTCTTTGTTCGCTCCTCAGCCTTGTCTGCATCAAATTGCTCACTTTCATCACGAATGATAGATTTCTGTAATGCTTCAAAAGCCATCTTGTGATCCTCGTGTCCCTTGTCATAATTCTCCTCCAACATGCGTTGAAGCAGAATCTCCTTCATGTCAGACGTAGGGAGATCCTTGAAGCGAGCACGAAGAGGGGCTCTCATTGCATGCTGAACTGATGCGGTAACCACCTCTTTCACCGATTCTTCGATTTTTCGGTCAATCTCCTGCGAGTCTATAAATTCCACTGTCTGCTCTCTGATCAATCTAGACAAGTCTTGAGTCTCCAATTGGTGGATCCTGTTCCCTTGCTTGTCTAGCCTTTCCTCCAGGGCTTGATTTGCATCCACCAGATCTGCTATATTCTGTTCCAGCTGACCAATCGTCTGAGTTAAGATCGAGGTTGAGACATCTTGTTGTGGTTGAGGTGGTGGTGGTGGAATAGTTGTTGTTGTTGGCATAGATGCGGGAACCGTTGTCGAATCGGATTGAGGGTCGGTGATATCTATCACTGGAGTGGTCATTAACGGGACAGACGAGGTATCCTGATGAATGGGAACCGTCACCATAGATTGAACCTTCGCTTCAGTATTGGTCTTTTCTGGTTTGTCTTCCTGTGACTTCTCTATAAGGAACTGATCTGTGAAGCTGAGATCCTTGTTGAGGTTTTTCATAGAGGACAGGGTTCCAGCAGAGCTAGTAGGTTCCTCAAGTCTCACCTCACCTTCAGTTGGGAGTTTAAGGTTCTCCTGAACCTTTGGATAAGCTATGGCAGTGAACTTATCATCCATTTGCTTTGTGTTAGGTTGTGATGAGGCTTCAGCGATTCCTGAGTCTATGTGATCTAGGTTTGGTCCAGCTTGAACCACATGACTTGATGGTGTCTGAGACACGCTAGCATCACCAAGGTTTGTTCCACCCTGGCCTTCCTCTTGACCTTGTGCATTCATCTCAGGAGACACTTCCTCATCTGACTCCGTCCCACTGTCAATTAGACCCAGTTTCGCATATAGTGATGAAGATTCAACGAGACCAGAGGGTTCTGCTATGGCAGGAGTGCGCCTCTGAAAGATGAAATATTCAACAGGGTTCCTTTTCTTAGGAGTCTGAAGGTTGAGTAGAACTTGCGCAGCTTGTTCCTCCCCTACCTTTTCTTTGCCCTTGCCCAGAACCTCTAGAAGCGGTTGAAGTTTCCCAGAGTCAGGTTCCCTGAACACTACAGGAGGTAGTGGTCCCCGATGAGTAGGGTAAGCATCCTTCATACTTTCTTCCAGAACCTTTTGCACGATAGCTTCTTCATCATCAACCCTGGGTTCTGTCGCAGGAACCCCTTCATCTATGAACTCATCTCTCAACTGAAGCGTTCTCATCTTTGATACCCTACCAGCTTTAGAACGTTTAGCTTGAGATGGAGCTTCAGTTGCGTCCAAAACCCTCTTTATTTTCTTCTCCTGAGGCTTAGCAGGTGCAGGTTTAGGTTTGGATGGTTAAGATGAAGTTGATTTAGTGGTCTTAGTAGTTGAAGGTTTAGTTTTAGGTTTGGTTTGTTGAGTTGAGGTTGGCTTCTTGGTTGTTTTCGGTTTTGCCCCCTTAGCTGGTTTGGGAGGCGGTGCATCATCATCACTGACTTCTTCCTCGACGAGAAACCGCTGATACTTAGCAACCTTTGCCACATATTCCGGATAATAGGAAGCAGTGCGGATGTCCTCAGTGATAAGAGTATTTGGAATTGTCATCCCAAACCTTACTCTCTTAGTGTTCTTGAATGAGAACTTTAGGTATCCCAAAGCATACTCATCATAGGGCATGTGGAGTGGAAAGCCAGGTCTTTTGTGAAACCTGTGTCTGCTCTGGAGGTGATTGATGATCAACTTAGTGAAACGGACACCTGGAATCACAAGGGGATTAACTTTCTTCTTTCCCTCTGCATGAATAGTCAGATTCATCTTGTCCTCTATGAATGAGTGAATACACTGAGTAAACTCTTCCCATATCCTCTCAGCATAATCAATATCTACCCTGTTAACAATACCCTACAAAATCTGTAGCACAGGAGCCCTTGGTCTTTCAAATCCTGAGGTCTTTCCGGTGAGCCAAAGATTGATGATAGTGGCAAGTGCCCTCCACGACTGGTACATATCATTTGTCACAATACCAAAAATATTTCTGACTGCATTCGGGTAGCCCAGATCGTTGACAAAGGAGATTATAGTGTTCACATTTGGTGGAGGTGTGAAATTGTCATTGTCAGTTGGTAATTGTAGTGCATCTCTTAAAGTGGCTTTGGTGAGATAGAAGCGATGTTCATCAAGCTGACAGTTGTATCCTTTGTCTTTGTCAAATCCGATGGTGTTCTAGAATTGCTGGATGTAAATGGATGGAATGGTGGAGGAAGCGGTAAAGGCTCTGAAGAAGTTGGTGTTATTCAAGATGTCCAAAGCTATCTTGAATATGGGATTGGTTTGAGTTCTTTCCACATCCAGAAAACAGTTGCTTTTTCCCACTAGGACCCATTTGTCACGAGGCAAGATTTGCTCATCAAAACGAGTAGGTGGAGCATCAGCAGCAGATGGAATCTCCAAAGCATTGACATTTACATCAGCCATTGTAACTGCACACATACATCAACGAAGATATGCATACAGAAAGGAGATGTTAGATAAGAGCACATGCTCAAGGGTTAGACAGTCAAAGACATAGTCCAGGTTCATGGGACACTATGATCATATTGAAGTGATAGTCAACTGAGATGCACAACACTTAAGTTAACGGACGTCAACTCATGAAAGTGTAAACAAAACTCAGTGATGAATTCACAATGACCAAACCTCAGATAACATGACAAAACGCAGCTGAGGAAGCTTATCACCTAAAACGCAGAGCCCACATCTAATTTGAATAACTAAAAAGCAATAGGCAAAACGCAGCACACACCAAACGCAACACCCAAAACATAATTAATATTTTCTTAAAGCTTAGACAAAATGCAGAGGCAAGTCGCAAGACAGGCAAATCACAATTACACAAAACGCAGGAATATTTTATTCAAGTTTAATCAAAACGCAACATTTTTGAAAAAATTTGAAAAAATGGGTCCTACATTAGTACTAATGAGAGTCTTCAATCACAAAATGCAACTAATTACGTTTTGTCCTGCTGAGCATAATTTCATGCATCAAAACGCAACAATATCTTTCAGGCAAAACGCAAAGGCAAGATTCAGGCAAGACGCAACAACCATCTAACTCACCAAAACGCAATCAAGTATATAATATAAAACGCACCCTAGAACATTTCAAACAAAATGCAATCAAGAAACTTAAGCAAAACGCATCCAAGAATATACTGGCAAAACACAATCAAGAATGCTTAGTCAAAACGCAACCAAGAATATCATAAGCAAAACGCAACTAAGAACTTCAATATCAAGTCGCAATCAAGAACTCCTAAGCAAACCGCAACCAAGAATGCTTCAAAGGGACAGATTCAAACTTATGAATCAGGGGTTCAAATACACAGCCAGCTCTAGACTTATGTTCTAAGCTCCTAACTAGACCCATTAAGCATAACAAATGGCCATTACACCATACATACGACCACGTTTTGACTTAAAAAATCAAACTAAAAGCGAAAATCACATAGACTATAGACTAGAGATTGGGAAAACAATTAGTACATCTACAAAGCATCACATATTCAATCTAACGAAAACCCAGCAGTCATAACATAACAAGAAACACTAACCAATATTTTGAAGACGATTTGGAATGAAAATCTACAAAAATACACGGTTTCATGAATTTTAAGTCACGGTGATAAAGATAGAGCATGTTTAGATGATAAGTAACATAAAGCAAACGTTACCTACACACAAGATTACACAAAAGATCACACACGGGGCAAATCGAAATAAAAGTTAGTTTTGGGTAGAGAGAGTTTGAGATTGACAAGCTTTAGGAAGTTTGACCAGGTCAAAACGCAAGGTACTTATTATACCTAGGTTGGATCTTTCAGTAAATGACACAAGTGGTCCCTCACTTTCCTTATTTCTTTTCATGTAAGGTTACTATCTACTAAAGGGATTAGATAAGTTACATAAATGGCACAATTGGTCCCTTATGAAATATGAGTCTAGAAAGCTACTAGCAATTAGCACATAAGCCCCTAATATTGTACATAACTAACACATTTGGCCTTTTTTAGTTAACACAACTTTCGCTCCCCCTTAAACTATAAATCCGTTAGTTACTTATTTATCAGAATGCCCGTTAGATGTCATAACTTTTGAAAACCACTCTCCCCCTCAATCAATGACCCATTTTCTATTTAAAGAGCTGTAGTCATTGATTGAGTGTTAAATTTTTGTGAAATTCAAGTCTGATTGATTTTCAAAAATAAGATTAAACCACCATGTGACATCCAAATAATTTTCTGAAGAATCATAGACGGAAAATTATAGAGGATGGGGTACTTATTATACATAGGTTGGACTTTTAGAAATGACACAAAGTGCCCTCACTTTTCCTTATTTTTCTTTCATGAAAGTAAATGACACAAATGGTCCCTTACTTTCCTTATTTCTTTTCATGTAAGGTTACTATCTACTAAATGGATTAGATAAGTTGCATAAATGGCACAATTGGTCCCCTATGAAATATAAGTCTAGAAAACTACTAGCAATTAGCACATAAGCCCCTAATATTGTACATAACTGACACATTTGGCCTTTTTTAGTTAACACAAGTTTAGCTCCCCCTTAAACTATAAATCTGTTAGTTATTTATTTATCAGCATGCCCGTTAGATGTCATAAATTTTGAAAACCACTCTCCCCCTCAATCAATGACCCGTTTTCTATTTAAAGAGCTGTAGTCGTTGATTGAGTGTTAAATTTATGAAAACACAGTTCCGATTGTTTTTCTCAAAAACACATTGAACCACCATGTTAAAGTCCAAATAATTTTTGAAGAATCATAGATGGAAAATAATAAGGATAGGAAGAGAGACTTCTTCTTCTAATCAAGAATAATGCACTGAAACATACATAAAATCGATGGTGCGCGGATATAAAGTAATCCATGCCCGGGAGAACTTAATCACCCGTTGTTAGGAACAACCGTCTTTTGGTGATACCTTCCTCAATTTGAAAACCGGGTTGCAGTCTGAGATAACTGCAAGCCATAAAGACATGTTTTGAAAAGTTTTAAACTTCTGTTCGAGCTTCATTTAAAGACCCATGTCATTATTGAATGACCATTTTCTAGGACCCGTAGATGATTTAATCGATAAACGAAAGACATGGTCTTGAATTTTTTTATTATTTTTTTTTGGATTTTTGTGGGTTTTATATTTTTGTATTTTCTTTTTGATTTTGAATATGTACATATTTACATAGGATACTTGAAGCAAATCCGTTACTCATCCTTATCATCCTGAAGACGTTTGAGTGTCTCTGGCTTCATACTCTTCATGCCAAGCCGCGGGAGAATGAATTCGAATCGTTCTCTGGGCAGTGCCTTAGTGAATATATCTGCCAGTTGATACTCTGTCCTCATGAAATACAACTCAACCACTCCCTTCTCCACTTGTTCTCTGATGAAATGATGTCGGATGTCGATGTGTTTAGACCTGGAGTGCTGGACGTTGTTGCAGCATAGAGCTATGGCACTCTTGTTGTCACAATACAGAGGGATGTGATTGTATGCAAAGCCATAATCCGATATTAGACCGCATCCATTGGATTTGGGCACAGCAACCAGACATCGCGATGTATTCAGCCTCTGTAGACGAGATGGACGTGCTAGTTTGTTTCTTTGATGACCAGCTAACTAACTTATCACCAAGGAACTGAGCACTACCAGATGTGCTTCTTCGAGTGTCTTGACAACCTGCATGATCTGCGTCTGCGTATGCTGTTAGTGCCATGGCGGTGTCTTTCGGATACCAAAGACCCATATTTATGGTTCCTTGGAGATACCGAAAGACCCGTTTAACTGCTTCAAGGTGCTTTTAGTGGGCTTAGATTGATATCTAGCACACATGCACACAGCAAAAACAAGGTCAGGTCTACTGGCTGTGAGATACATCAGGGATCCAATCATACTGCGATATTGGGTCTGGTCAACAGGGATCCCTGAGAGGTCCTCATCCAGTTTTGTTCGCTCCACCATGGGAGTGTCAACAGGTCCTTTTAATTAAGATCAATTTCTTAAAATCTCATTAGCGTATTTAGATTGATTTATGAAAATGCCTCTAGGATTCTAAGAAATTTGTAAGCCTAAGAAAAAGGATATTTGACCCATCATCGACATTTGAAATTTAGAGCTCATTTCATAAGAAAAACGGTCACAGTCTTTGGGGTCGGTTGAGGCAAATATGATATCATCAACATATATTTAAACATGAAGAGTGTGTTTGCCTGTTTTCCGAATGAACAAGGTTGGATCGACTACACCCTTGGAGAATCCTTGTGCCAGAAGAAACTTCGACAAAGTGTCATACCACGCCCGGGGTGCCTGCTTTAACCCGTAAAGAGCTTTCTTCAGACGGTAGACATGATGTGGACGATCTGGGTCAACGAAGCCTTCTGGTTGGCTCACATAGACTTCTTCTTTAAGCTCGCCATTTAAGAATGCAATTTTCACGTCCATTTGATAAACAAATAAAATATCATGTTATTTGCTGCTAGCATTGGCAAGAAATATTCTGATAGCTTCAGTCTGCGACCGGGCAAAGATTCTTCAAAATCAAGACCTTCTCTGGACGATATCCTTTCGCTACAAGACGTGCCTTGTTTTTCAACACGTCACCATACTCGTCAAGTTTCACCTTATAAATCCACTTGAGAGCAATAATCATGGCACAGTCCGGAGGTGGCACTAATTCCCATACTTCCACTTGATCAAATTCATGGATTTCATCTTGCATTGGTTGAAACCAGCAGTCTTTAGTAACAACAGATTTGAAGTTTTTTTGTTCGACTTTGGACAGTACTGAATTGTAGAAGCACCACAGAGCATCTGTAGCAAGCTGTTTCTGAGTGGATACCGGTCGAGAAGGGTTCCCAATAATATTATCAAGAGGATGAGAGTCGGTCCATTTTCGGAGATGTTCATGAGGTTGAGTGGATTGGTTGGGTGCAGTAATCGTGATTACCCCAGAAGATGATGCTTCAGAGTTCGGGTCTGGGGCGAACACATTAACAAATGGTTCGTGCTCAGTTGCAGCAAATGGATTTACTTCAAAAGAATGCTCAGTTGCAACACCGTGATGTACCGAAGATGATTGATGAGCCAAGGATGATGGTGAATGACTGCCTGATGGTGCATCGTGATCAAAGGAGATAGATACTGATGGACCGGTTAGAATGGCCGGGGTTGGAGCTGCGGGGACATGAGGCATCTGATGATCACCCGTTGGAGTCTCAAAATATTCATCAAACATCGGTTGAAACAGCAGCTCCAAATCTTTATTGGTGGGAGGTACATACGGTATAGCAGGAGCAGAATTAGGTACGAGCCCTAAACTTATAGGTCCAGGCGTCAAAAGGTTAGGAGCGGGTCCTGAACTGGAGTGTACAGGAGCCGTCTACTCAGTCAGCTCATCGAATGTAACGTGAATAGTTCCATGATTTGTCGAGTCCATTTGTTCTGTAACCCTTCCTGTTTGGTGTGTAACCAACAAAGATACCAATGTCTGCTTTAGCTTTCAATTTGCCAAGATCTTCGCTATCGTTTGTTGGGTAGCAGAGAGCCCCAAATATACGTAGGAAAGAAGAATCCGGTTTCCTTGTCATGTACTAGTTTATATGGGGTTTGTTGTGAAGAGGTATGTATACAGGGATCCTGTTTTGGGTGAACAGGCAGTAGGCCACAGCTTTTGCCAATAGAAACAAGGGAGCCTTAGAGAATATTCGCATTGTCAAGCAGCTGTCAACAGATGCGTTCCTTCGATCACAAAGCCATTCTGCTAAGGAGTTCTCAGAATAGTCTTCTTGTGAGTAATGCCGATGCTTTCATAGTAATCAATTAAGTCTTTATTAACAAATTATGTGCCATTATCAGTCCTCACAAACCGGACAGTCTTGTTGAGACCAACTTGAAGTTGTTTTAAACAGGTTGATTACAAACGCAATCTCATCCTGATCACAAAAACTTCACCCATGTAAACCGTAGTATTCCATCGACTATTACCAAAATGTATTCCTTCCCATTTTATACTCTCTGCACTCTCAACGGGTCATAAATCTATGTGAAGGGTGTGTAAAACTTCCATAATGGTGTTAATCGTCTTGGGTTTGTGGGTAGCTTTCCTGCTCTTTCCAAGTTGGCATGCATAACATAAATGATCCTTTTCAAACTTTAACCGAGGTAAGCCTCTAAAAAGATCTTTACGAGCAAGATCATTGAGGGTGCCAAAGTTTAAGTGATTCAGGCGGCGATGTCATAACCAGGATTTGTTCTTAAAGGCTTTATACATTAAGCAAATAGGAGAGGACCTCATCATATCTTCAATAAAAATAGTGTATAAGTTCGTGCCACGACTTCCTTTAATAAGGTCGACACCATCTAAGTCTCGAACGAAGCATGTGTGCTTTCTGAAGGCAACTTCAAGATCTATATCACAAAATTGACCGACAGAGAAAAGGTTGTGTCCAAGTCCTTCTACATAGTATACCTTGGAAATTACACTGTCACCAATGACATAATCCTCATAACCCATAATTGCACCAAAATGGTCGTTTCCGAATCGAATAGTCTCGATAAACTTTTTCATGAAATTCCTGAGCCATGAGCGATCTCCAGTCATATGTTTTGAGCAGCCTGAGTCCAAATACCAGAGAACGGTCTGTACAACCTGCATTTGAACAAAGGTAAAAATGGAGATTTAGATACATTGGATCCCCAATTGCAATTGGGGTCCGGTTGGTTAGTGCACGCAAGATTATATGCTACAGGGGTAATAGTTTCCTATGGATCAGCTGGCATACAGTCACTCTTAAGAGTAGTAGACCTAACTAAAGGGCACTGTCTTCCTAACGGGATAAGTCTACCAATGGGCTTCCATTTTTTTGTAGGCAAGACCTTAGGTGGAGTATTCCTAGTTTAAGGCCACTGATCTCCTAAAGGTAATAGGGGTCGCCACTGATGGTCGATAGTGGTAAACAATTTCCCTGTGGCCTTCCAAACTTGCTTAACCTACCACACTTTAGTGGTAGAGGATTGCTTCACAAACATCTCAGAACGCACAACACATTGATCATGATTAACAGAAATTAAGCATTTGTTACAAGTTTTGCAAGAAGTATTAGAATTCGAATTAATTACAGTACGCTTATAGCTAATACTAGAATCAACATTATTCTTTTGTTTATCATTCCACTTATTCATCCTAGAATGGGCTTCTACTTGTTTCAAGGCACTTTTAGCTGGCAAGGTCCTATCTTTCTTCGTATTGCTCCTAGGCTTTGACCTGCTAGCTGCTGAGGCACCTTTTACTTCTGTAGAAGGAATTCCAGGGGCATTAGTCGTATTTATTTTATGGTGCTTAACTTGTGGTGGTGTGTTATGAGTTGAGGTTTCATATGGTTCGACAAAAGTAACTTGCTTTTTCCTAAGTGAATTGGCAGAGGCATTCTATTTATCGCGAGGGCTAAAGTCTTTAGGACGCGTGCCTATTACATATTCTAACAGCTCCTGAGAGTGTTTAGTGTAACGGAAAGCAGATACAAGAGAGGTATCCAATGGTCTTTTCACCTTAGCTTCCTCTACTATTTCATGAAGGGTCTCTACATTTTCCTTAAGGTGTTTGATATAGTGTAGATGCACTTCCCGATTCTTCTTGAGTCTAGGTGGAATTGGTTCAACATCTATAGGATATCTACCAGGAGCCAGCACTGTAGGTTTACTATCAGGTATAGTGACATATTTGGAATTATCTTTAAGTTGAGCCTCAAGGTTTTCAATTTCAGATAACAAAGAGTTGTTCTGGTCAGTGGTTTTGGCACGCGTTATCTTAATTGAATCATACAATTCCTTATAATGCTGCTTAACTTTTGCATTTTCTGCCCTAAAGCGTTCATTGAGATCGTGAAGGGCATTGAGCTTTGCAGTTAAATCTTTGTTCTGAGAAACTAAGGCCTTAAGGTCAAGAGTGGGATCTGCATCACTATTTTTCTCTGTTAAGCGAGAGATTTTCTCCTTTAATTCACAAATCGTATTGCCTCGACTTTGAATCTGTTCATTTAGTTTCCCAATCACAAACAGTGAATCAAATGAAGGAGCATCTGAAGACGTCACTGGTTTTTTGTTTCCAAAACATTCTTTGAGATTTTGATACTTTAATTATAAGTTAAAGTGTTCAACTTCAAGTTTGGAGAAATGTTTTATCATTGAGTCGTGATCATCATTTTGAATCTTGTTTCTCAGATTAAAATTTTCAGATTCAAGGTCGGCAATACGTTTCTGAGCAATAGTGAAAGCATCATGCATGTCAGAAAATCTAGACACATTTAATACAGAATCAGTTGCAGTATAAAACACATCTTTGGACAAGCATTCAGCAATTAAGTTCTCATTTGTAATGAGAAGGTTTTTTCGTTCAATCTCACCACTCAGTAAATCTATCTCATTCTGGTCCACCTCGGCTTCCAAATTTTCAAAAACGGCTTTCATTGCCCTAACTTCAGTGACCAGAGATTTTTGAATTCCTTCAAAATGTTCTTTGAGTAGATTGAAAAATAGAATTACTTCGGTTAAGTAACACCGTTTTTTTGTTCAAAACCCCTTTCCCCCTCAGTTATGCCCGTTGGTGTGATACGTTTTTTACAAGTTTTCTCAAAATCCCAAAATAGTTGAGTAATTACATACAGACCAATATTTACTTGACTTGTAGTTGGAAGCGTTCGAGGGACCAGATGGACCGGTGTATTGGGAGGATACACAGTCGCAGGTGGCAGGACAGGCAGGGGTGGGGCATTGGCCTTTAGCTCTTCGGCCTTTCGTTTTGCTAGATCTAAGGACCAAAATACTTGCTCAGGTGTCAGTTGAGTCTGAGGGGTGAATGTTGCCATAAAATTTTCTTTTGAGTAGTTAGGAGGCGTAATGTTAACCCTCTTTTCCACACAGGCAGAGTCATTCATTTTCACATACAGTTTATTCCTAGTAGCTTCTGCTAACTCTAGTTCTTCCTCAGACGATGGAACATTTATCGGCACATGATGAGTCTTAAGAAGTTCTTACCATCATACAATGCCGGTTGGGCCTTTTTGGCCTGTCTGAGGTGAAAAGGGTTCTGGGCACCTAGCGCAGTTTTAGTCCTTTGGTCATACACCTGAGCAGGATTTAACATCATATGGACAGTTTGAATGGATTGATCTTGTGAGTGAAGCTTATTCTCAAGTTTATCGTTAAGGTGTTTCAGATTGAAAAAATCAGTCAGGAATTTGGACTCTTTCTGTTTAAACTCATGTTTGAAAGTCGTTGCGGTTCTTCAAATATCTTGTTGTTTTTCATAGTTAAATTAAGTTACAACTTGACAGAATGATTCCTTTTTAAGATTTTCTTTCGTTTTATTATGATTTTGAATAAGCATACGCATTTGATCATCCATTCGTTGTTCACGTTCAGTCAATTCAAACTTAGCACGTTGCTCATAAATGGCAACTTGTTCCTTGTAGGTCTTAAGTTCAGTGGCTATTGGGTCATGAGGAACGAAAGCATAATTATCAGACGACACACATACATCATTTAGAGCGGAAGATGCACAACTTGGTACAACAGACATATTATCGACCGACAAATATTGTTCATATGGAATAACATTACTGTTACCCATATCGACACTAGTTGAGTCAATAACATTTGACTGTTGTACTTCATTATGAATCTCATGTTCGTCCTGATTAGTAACACTATGATCAATAGCATTTTCCAGAGTATGTACCTCAGATAAGATTGATGCATTAGATGGACCAGCTTGTGGATTTGCTGACCCGGCTGAGGACAAATTGGCCATGAATATAGTCTGAGCAGTCGGTTCATCATCAACATCTGAATCAAAAGCGTCACATTCATCTGCCTGGAAAATATTGTCCTCATTCAGAGCTAAGTCTTGGACTGGTTGATTATCCACATCTGCATCAAAAGTGTTTCCCTGTTCACCCGCCAGAAAGAGTAGTTCCTCTTCATCCAAAACTGCACCATTCTCTTGGGCTTGCATCAGCAGCATTTTGTCCTTGAAATAATCAGAATTCTGTGGACGCTTCGGCTGAGTACAGTTCCTTGCAATATGTCCAACCCCATTACAGTTATAACACTTGACCGGTTTTCCTTGACCTGCATTGGCATTCCCAGCTCTATTTTGTGCCCCCCATTGCCTGCAACACCATTTCCCCGAGCAACATACCTCTGATTCTGTCGCCCTTGAACATTCTGAACGACAACCCGACCATCTTGAATGGTTGCTTGATTTCGGGTGTTAGAAGAGGTTCGAAGTTGATTGTTCGTCTAAGGAAGTGTAGCTCTAGATGATTGGGCAAGAAGTGCCATTTGTTTGGTTAGGTTGTCAAGTATTTCATCAGTTTGGGTGTATCCGGAATCAATTTGTGATGTTTCAGGGAATTGTGGATATTGTAGTGATTGAGGGTTTGTTGATGAAGAAGGATATTGATGAGACTGGACATGTGATGATTGGGCATGAGGTTGGACCGTTGACACAAATGCAAGTTGATCATTTGTAGAAGGAGTGATTCTTTCAATAATCAGCCGATCTTGTGCAGCATGCTTCTCATGTTGTTTTAAGTATGCATACAGCTGTTCGTGATTTGTCTCTTTCAGACCTTTATTGAGTTTAACGGCTATCACGAACCTATCCCATTCAGGTGACATATTGTTTACAAACTTGGAGTTCAGTTGAATGTTAGTCATTGTCATTCTGATATTCCTCATGTCGTTGACCAGCTTGTGAAAGCGAACATAGTACTCATTGATGTTTTCACCTGGAAGCATCTTGAACCTCTCAAACTCATCTTATAACTGAGATTCTCTATCTTCTTTTGTGAACCTGCAAGAAGCATTTTGACGTTGTCCCAAATTGCTTTTGCTTCAATGTTGTGATTGATGAGCTTGTAGATATCTTTGGGTAATCCTTGAAGCACAATATTGGTGGCACGGACATCTGCATCGTATCGTTTCTTCTCCGTGTCACTGAGATCCTCATATGTACAAGGCCTTTCTGGTCTAAGAAGGACACCTCCCTCAGGGGTAGTTCCGAGTGTATCCCTTGTGGTTCCAAGCTCAAATGGTCCTTGATCAATCGACTGAAGAATTTGCAATCCATTTTCCTTTCCTCTACAGTACAATCGGATTCGTTGTGACCATGATTCGTAATCAGCATATCGAGCATAGGAGGGCGGGTGTCAGAACCGGCCACTTGAATATCATCAGAATTACTAGACATGATTGATTGTTTGTGTTATGATAAACTTTGGATTGGTACAATGATTAGTGATTGTATGTTCAAAGTGGTGATTGATTGTTAGATTAGGTGATATGTTGTTTAAGTATGGTTTGGTTTGGTTGAAATGAGTTTACGTAATGAAGATAATAAGACTTAGGCAAAATGCAGTGAAGAATCTTAGACAAAACGCAGTGAAGAAGCTTAGACAAAACGCAATAAAGAAGAAAATTTTGCCAGAGTTTCTTTCTAGCAAAACGCAGTGATAGTCTTCAAAAGTAGACAAAACGCAAGAAGTCTTGAGGCAAAACGCAGGAAAGTCTTGAGACAAAACGCAAGATGTCTTAAAGCAAAACGCAGTCCAGGCTTTAGACAAAACGCAACCAAATATTGAAATGGGCAGAGTTTCTCCTAGGCAAAACGCAAGAAGGTCTTCAATTAAGTAAAACATAGAAGCAAAACGCAGCACCAAATCGCAGAACCAAAACGCATAAGCAAAACACAAGAGCAAAATGCAACACCTAATACAAAAAAATGCAGTACTGTTGTACTTTACCTAAACGACAAAACGCAGTGTACTTTTTCTGACAAAACGCGGTCAAGAAAAATACGAACTTTTTCACCTAAAAACACCTAAAAATCACCCTTTTGAACGTTTTTTCTTGGTTTCTTTTGCACAACTTGATCCTAGAAGGTTATAACAACAATAAAAACACTAACTTTAACACCACAAACGTGAGAATCAAAGAGTGTCAAGAAAAAGACCATAAACCATCAAAAACCAAACTTTTGATCTAAATTAACTAAGAAAACGCACAAACAATCTATCTAATCATCCCATGGGCTCTGATATCAATTGTAGTATATTGGATATCATAACACAAGGTATGGATTAAGGGTTGGCCGATTTCTAAAGAGAGAAAAATGGGAGTTCTAGTGAGAGAAAATCACTTAGTGTATGTTTATGATAAAATGACCAACCAACCCCTTCCCATGGCTGGAAAGGGGTATTTATACAAGTGTTTTGGTGCCCCTAAGTGGGCCATGAAGTGGGCTAACAAGTGGGTAAAGACCCGACCCAACACCATAAGTCGTACGATAACTAAACGATTAATACTAAGACTACGAGCTAACCTATGCTAGATATAACACGGGGTGACCGAGTCTTTTACATGGATTTTCATAATCCTAACATTTGTTGTTTACAGCTTATTTATAAGCAGTGAAAAAAAGTTTTAAAAAAAGCAAAAGCAAAAAGGGGAAGGTGGAAGTCCAAGGTGAGCAGGGCTCGAACCCTAGACCTCACACCCTCAACCCTTATAACACACACACTCTACCGCTCGCCCTTGGGTCATTTTCGGTTTTATCTTGCAAAATTAATTAGTTAACCACATTTTTAGCCCTTTTGCTTAATAAGTTGTTTTAGCTTATTTAACAGCTTATTTGATAAGCTGTTTTCTTCAGCTTATTTTTCTTAGATCTAGTTTTGTTTAAACTATTTTGTAATTTTTTTAGAATTTTTATAATTAGTTTAGTATTTTTAATCATTTAATTTCATTAAAATCGTTTTTAATTCATAATAAATTATAAAAAAGTCAAAAAAATCTAATTCTTTTTTGGAAAAATTTCTTTTATCAGATAGAACTTAGGAAAATTAGATTTGCTTTCGTAGGGTTAAAATTGTAAATTTTGATTTTTTAAAGAACGGGATTGAATCTCGTTCATGTTTTTCGTGTTTTTAATCTTAAATCATTTTCATTTTTGGTCTAGTTTTCTTTGTTCTTACTTTTTAATCACCTAGGACTTATAAAAGTCAAAAATATCATTTTAGGACTTAATTTTGATAAATTAAGGTTTTTAGGTCACGTTTTAGGACTCCCGCTTGCGTTTTTAGTTTAAATTTGTGTCGCCTTCATTGTTTTTAGTGTATATTGCATTAACTTTCCCGTAGACTTAGAAAACCAATCAAAATCTTTGTTCCATTCAAGCATCAATTATCAAACCGTCTTTCAACTTTCCATTGCATTCCTCGTTGGGGATAACGACCCGGGAATCATACTTCCGGATTTTCTACATTGAGATTTTTGATTCTTATTATATATTTATATACCATTAAGACAACAATCAATTTTTGGCGTCGCTGCCGGGGAGGCTTGCATACGATTGTCGTTGCGTTTGTAAATTTGTGCTTTGAAGATCCTTCATTTTGAAGTTATTTTCTTTGTTATAAAATATAAAAAGTACAAAAATATTTTTCATTTCTTTTTAGTATATATATATAACAAAAAAAACAAAAACCAAAAATATAAAAACATTTTCCATAAAAAGAAATAAAATTCACCATCAATATAATACTTTCAACTGAAGTATTATCATTAATAAGTTCCCGAACCAAAGAATCAAAAACTTGCCTTTTGTGTCACTTGCGAGGTACGGTTCACCTTTGAAAGATAAACAAACTCAAAGAGGGGTATAAGGAGGGTTGTTCCGAGGAACTACGACCCTAAAGGAGAAAGGTTTTTAATAGCTTCGCGCTTTCCTACTCCTCCGCTCCTTTGTGCGTTTTTCTCTTTAAAGAGCTACCGAGAAGCTTGTTGATTATTAGGTTTAAGTTGTCTTATCTCATTGTCCGTTATTAAAATAAATTGTGAATCAATCATTGAAAAACCAAAAAAAAATTAGTATAAATTTTCTTTTTATAATTTAGTGCATGCGCACTCGTTCTCAATCCCGTAACCGTCAACAACAACAAGTCCCACAGACTTTTGTTGAACCATTTGATCTTGAGGAACCAATTAATAATCCTCCCGATCCTCCCGTAGTTACGATGGCCGATAATCGTACTATGGCGCAATTGCTCGAAGCACCCACCGAGGGTTACGAGGATGCAATCGTTGTTCCCGAGATCACCGCGGACAACTTTGAGCTTAAGCATGGTTTGCTTACTCTTGTTCAAAATAAACAATTTTTTGGACTTGATAAAGAAGATCCTCATGCTCACGTTCGATATTTCAACAAGATCACTTCTACGATGAAGTTCCTAAACGTCCCGAGCACGTCGGTTAAGCTTATGCTTTTCCCATTTTCCCTCGAGGGGGTCGCCCGGATTTGGCTTGAAAAAGAACCCCTTTGATCGATTCTTACTTGGGATGATCTTATTTCAAAATTCATCAACCAATTTTTCCCTCCCCCTAAGAAAACAAATCTTCGTAATGAGATCACAAATTTCAACAAAGATTTGATGAATCATTTTATGAGGCATGGGACCGATTCAATGATCTTCTTCGGGCATGCCCACATCATGGGTTTTCGGAATTACATCAACTTGATACAATCAACAATGCCTTGAACTCAAGTGATCAAGATTCGTCGAATTTCGCCGCGGGTGGTAATTTTTTGGATAAAATGCCTCGAGATTGCCTAAGAATCATCGAGAGCAAATCCAAAGTTCGTCATTCACGAAGCAAAGCAATTGTTGCCAAAGTGGGTACGAGCTCTTCTACCTCCGGTGTTTCTCCCGATGTTGTCGAACTTAAAGATATGGTGAAAGCCTTGCTTCTCGACAAGAAAAACCAATCCCAAGCTCCCGCTACCGTAAAAGCGGTCGAGAAAAGTTGTGTAACTTGCGGTGGTGCTCCTTCTTACCGTAATTGTCCCGCCACCGATGGTAACGTTTATCGTGACAATATTCAAGCATATGCTTCACAAGCCGCCGCGGTTAACTACAACCAAGGAAATACCAGTTATCGTCCCCCGATGGTTGCAAATCAAATTCGACCTCCCGGTTTTCCTCCAGTTCAACAAAACCAAGGAAATAATCAGAACCATTACAATCAAAACTGGGGGAATAATTACAACCAAGGACCAATTTATCGACCCCTGGTTAATCAACCCCCAGCTTACCAAGCTCCATCCTACCAAGCTCCGGCTCCTCAAACGCAAGGTGTGTCAAATGAGGACTTTCAAAACTACATCAAATCAAATGATGCGGTTATGAAAAATATGCAAAACCAAAACCAAAACATGCAAAATCAAATGACCAATTTGACCAACTTGTTGACCAATTTTGTGAACTCCAATACTGCTTCTACTTCGGGCTCAGGATCTCTTCCTAGCAACACTATTGCTCACCCGAAAGGTGATATAAAAGCAATCACTACCCGAAGTGGTGTTTCTTATAAGGGACCCACGATTCCACCTCCGCCTTCTTCTCTTCCTAAGGTGGTGGAACGTGAAACCGAGGTTACAAAGGACACGGTGCCTCCTACTAATAACGGAAGTACCGAAGACGTCCAACCTCTGGTTGTCCAAGTTCAACCTCAAGTACCAAATTATGAGCCCGTTGTTGCTCCCGTTAGTGCTCCGAAGGCTAACCCGAAAGATCCACGAAAAAGCTAACAATCAAATTGAGAAATTTTACCAAATCTTTCAAGATTTGCATTTCGACATTAGCTTCGCGGATGCTTTAATTCTCATGCCTAAATTTGCTTCGACACTTAAGAGTTTAATCAGTAACAAAAAAAATGTTTGAATTAGCAAGAACTCCGTTGAATGAGCATTGCTCGGCAGTTCTCCTCAAAAAGTTACCTAAAATACTTGGAGACCCAGGTAAATTTCTCATACCATGTGATTTTCCTGAAATGGATGAGTGCTTAGCCTTGGCCGATCTTGGCGCTAGCATAAATCTTATGCCATTATCCGTATGGAAAAAAACTTTCTCTTCTGGAGCTCACTCCTACTTGTATGACTCTCGAACTTGCGGACCGTTCGATCACCCAACCGATCGGTATTGTCGA
>BQNB010005512.1:12489-101866 GCA_026074375.1 Tanacetum coccineum
AGCTGAAATGCAATCTTGCCGGGCGACTTCTCATCATCAAGTTGCCTGGGTGGCTACGCGGCCATGCCAGGCGGCAACTCCACACTTCCTTCATAACTTTTTGTATTTTTCTTGATTTCTCTTCCCGGTTGCTTCCTTTTTGGTTGGGTTGACTTGTATAACTTATATTTCATTGAAAAGACTTATTCAAAAGCCCGAGATTGTTCTTCTAATCCAACGTTGAATCTTGTTTTTGGTGGGAATTCTTTATGATCACATATCTTCATGATTTTTCCTTCTTTTCTTGCTCTTTTTCATCTTGGCTAGCTACGAACACATAAACTTAACTTTGCGCAATATTAGCGATAAAAGTCCGTTAATTAACCAAATATCTCATATAACATCATAGATAACGCACCTAAAAACATACCAAATTTGAGTGTTATCAATGTCACATCATGACAACTCATTGCTAATCCATCCTTCATTCTTATCCAACATGTGCTTAAAAGATTTGAAATTCAATCTCTTCAAGAAAAGAATATTCCAAGAATATTCCCTTCTACTCTAACTAGCTCGTCAAACCTGTTAGGAATCGAGAAAAGACTCGGTCACTTTCAAAGTTGTAATAGTATAGCTTGTAGCATAATATTTGGAAACTTACCAAGCTAACCGGGTCAACATAAGTCATCCTTATGTTGACCGGCCAATGCAAGGTATAAATACCCCTCTCCATGCCTTAGAGAGGGTTGGTTGTTCATTTAGTTATTCATAATATCACATTTTCTTTTCTTTCTCTCACTAAATGCTACAACCCTCTTTTCTTTCTCTAAGTGCTACAACCCTCCTTTCTCTCTCTAAACTTTCTTTCTTAATTAGTAGTTAAGTGATTTGATACTTATACAATTGGTATCAGTCGCCATGAGGTGATATCGTGAGCTTGTGTGCGTTTATATCTTGGTTAGATCATTAGTTTTAGTTTTCTTTTGGTTTTCGTATGCTAAAACATCAAACCTGGATTTTTGTGTTTAAAAGTGTTAAAGTTTTTGTTTTTAAGCAAGATATAGGCCTAAGATAACTAGTTTTGAAAGAAAAATCAAGGTAAAACATCAAAAAGGGTGAGTTTTTGGTGATTTTTTATGAAAAAGTATGTTTTTATTTGAAGGAAGCGAAATATGTTTGGAAGGTAGCGACATATTACATGAAGCTAGCGAAATATGTACTTAAGCGAAATATGTTGTTAAGCGAAATATGACAGGTTGACTTCAAGCGAAATACGTCATTTCTAGGAAACAAAACTCTGCTTAATTTTTCTTAGGACAAGCGAAATATGTCTAAGCGAAATATGATCTCAAGCGAAATATGTTTCTAAGCGAAATATGATAGGTTGCTAAGTCAAGCGAAATACATAGTTATGTAAAATGAAACTCTGTTCAATTTTTCATATTCAAGCGAAACATTACCTTTGTCATATTTAAGCGAAATATTACATCTGGCACAAAAAGATTTTATTTTTTACGGTTTGTCTTACTTTGTAAAATCCCGCAAAATACTTGGATTTCTCGGTTTTAGTGAAGATTTGTAAAATCCGGTGGAATATCAATCTTATTTACCAACAACAACAACTCTTAACACAATCCTCCTTTATCACTATTTGATCACTCGTTAATCATTTCACTTTTCAATTAATTCAAGATGACTACTTTAGCAGAACACATCATTATTGCTGGAGCTGAGAACCGTCCTCCAGTGCTTGAAAAATCAATGTATGATTCATGGGAAAGTCGTATACGTCTATTCATCAAAGGGAAGAAACATGGTAGGATGATGCTTGATTCAATCGATAATGGTCCATTGGTTTATCCAACTGTTGAAGAAAATAGGCAAACTAGACCTAAGAAATACTCCGAACTCACTGAGGCACAACAACTTCAAGATGATTATGATGTTCAAGCAATGAATATCATTCTTCATGGTCTTCCACCCGATGTGTATGCACTTGTTAACCATCAAGAGGTGGCTAAAGATATTTGGGATAGAGTCAAGATGCTAATGAAAGGCACTGAATTATCATACCAAGAACGTGAATGCAGATTGCATAACTTGTTTGATAAGTTTTCTCATGTTCTAGGTGAAACACTGTATGAGTACTACTGGAGATTCTCTCAACTGATCAATGACATGCATACAATTGGGATGACTATGCTACAAGTTCAAGTCAATACCAAGTTTCTGAATGCTCTTCCATCCGAATAGAGCAAGTTTGTCACTGATGTAAAGTTAGCTAAGAGTTTGTATACCACCAACTATGATCAGTTGTATGCATATGAAGTTCGTATCAATCGTGAAACATATCCGAATTCTCTTGCTTTCGTAGCCAACTCTTCAACTCTATACAATCTATCTCAGTCACCATAACATTCAGTTTATTCAATATATCCACCTCCTTAGTAATTCACACCAGTTTATGCAGCACCCATTCATTATCAACACCATCATACTCCAGTCAATCCACAACAACATCCAGTTTCCCCTACACCATTCATATCTCCTTTAATGACACAACAATATTAAGCTAAATTTCCTAATTGGACTCTAGTCTTGTTGTCCTTATGTTTTAGGAAGGAGAAGATCCGATTGAATGCATCAACAAAGCAATGGAATTTCTGTCTGCTGTAGCATCAAGGTTTCCACCAGCAAACAATCAACTCAGAACATCATTTAATCCTAGAAATCAAGTAACCATTCAAGATGGTAGAGTCACAGTTTAACAAGTTCAAGGAAGACAACATCAGAGTTATGTTGGTACACGAAATAGAGGAATTACTACTACTTCAAAGGGAAATGTTGCAGTTGGTCCATCAAGAGCTGTGAAGTGTCATAACTGTCAAGGAGAAAGGCATATGGCGAGACAGTGTACTCAACCAAAAATGTCAGGAAGCGGGTCAGATATTGGATGAAGAGCAACTTGCATTTTTAGCAGACCCTGACATATCAGAAGCTCCAGTTGCTCAGTAAACAATCCCTCAGAATTCAACTTTCTAGACAGATACCTTAGATGCATATGACTTGGATTGTGATGACTTATCCTTGGCTAAAGCGGTTCTGATGGCTAATCTTTCAAGCTGTGATCTTGAAGTTCTCTCTAAGGTACCATATTCCGATTCTTATCCGAATGATATGATTAATCAGGATGTGTAAGAGATGTAGTATTCTCAACAAACACATGTTGGTGATTTTAAAGATAATGAGATACATAGTGGTAGTAATATCATTCCGTACTCTCAATATCTACAAGAGACACAAGATGCGGTTATTCAAGATATTAATCCTTCTGCACCTAATGATTTATTGGTGCTATCCTTAGTTGAACAAATGACTAATCACGTAGCTCATTTAGATAAGGAAAATCAGACAAATAAAATGGTAAATGAATCATTAACCACTGAGCTTGAGAGATACAAAGAACGAATCGCCATTTTTGAACAAAGACTTAATGTTGATTTGAATCAAAGGGAAAAATTAATAGATTCTCAAATGGATGATTTAATTCGCGATAGAAATGCAAAGCTTGCGGCTTTTTAGCAAGAGATCGATACACTTAAAGAAACTCTTTCTAATAATGGCAAAGAAAAGGAGTCTTTATCAAAAATGTTAACTGTTCTCAAAACAGAGTCTAAAGAAAAAGAGTCTAAGTATATTGACAAGGAAATTGTTTTGGAAAAACAAAATAAAGAACTGGAGAATATTATTTGTAAGATGTATCGATCTACGCAAGCAATGCATATGCTAACAAAACCATAAGTTTTTTACGATGACACTCACAAACAGGCTCTTGGTTATTAAAATATGTTCCATCATAAAAAAGCTCAGCGGATTCAACCAATTTTATATGATGGTATTGTTATTGCTAAAGAACATGTTGTGAACTCTATGATTGATGATGAAGAGACATTGATTTTGGAAGAAGAGAGTCGATCAAATATGCTTGATAAACAAAATGATCCAATTTCAATAGAAAAGAAGATTAAGATTTCTCCAATTGACTATTCAAAATTAAATAAGATTAAAAAAGATTTTGGAAAATGTTTTGTCATTCAAAAAGAATTGTTTGCAGAACAAGATTTCTGGTTAAAACATTCGTCCCTTTCTGAAACACCCGTTACGTCACATACACCTGTTAGAAAGTCTTAAAAAGTGTTAAAGTTTTTGTTTTGAAGGAAAGAATTAAATCTTTAAGTGGAAAAGATAGTGTCAAAATTTTAAAGAAAGATATTGATGAGATTGAAACAATCAACATTAAACTAGAACATAGTGTGGCAAAATTACTTTCAGAAAATGAAAATTTGAGAAAAGAATGAGAGCATTTGAAATCAATTTTCAAAGACCAATTTGACTCAATTGGAAAGACACGTGTTCAATAAAAAGAACATTGTGACTCTTTAATTGCTCAAATTAATGCAAAGTCTGTTGAAAATTCGAATTTAAATGCTCAACTTTAAATAAAGGTATTTGCTATTATATCATTGAAAAATGAATTAAGGAAACTTAAAGGGAAAATTGTTGTCAATACTGTGGTTTCAAACCTAATGCCACACTTGCTCCAGGAATGTTCAAGCTTGACATAGAACCTATTTTTGCTAGGCTTAAGAACAATAGGGATGCTCATGAGGTTTACATTAAGAAGACTATAGAATATGCTGACACTTTTCGTGGATTTGTAAAACGTGCTAGAACACAGTTTCCTAGTGAACCTCTATTTGAATCTACTTGCATGTTTACAAAACATGTTCAAGAATTATTAGTCTATACCTCTCAAACATGCCCTAATTCGCCAAAACCTAGTGAGAAGTTAGTTGCTGTCACACCGAGTAACAAGGACAAAAGAGTTAAATTTGCTGAACCTGTCACATCGTCAAACAATATTCCCAAACAAACTGATTCTCTTAAAACTAAAGATTCTAACAAGCCTTTGTTGACTTCTATAAGAGTAAAACCTACTACTAGTGCAAGCGGATCAAAGCCTTCAAGCAATACAAATAACAATAGGATCACGCGACCACCACGTAGCAATCAGAAGAATAAAGTAGAAGACAACCTTAGGAAAGTTGAATCTAGTTTGAATAAGACGAATACGGTTTCTGAACCTATCAGTAATGCACTTGTTAAGCATTTTGTAAGAAATGCTAAGTTTGAATCTATGTATGCTATCTGTAACAAATGTTTGTTTGATGCGAATCATGATATGTGTCTTATTGATTTTGTGAATGATGTGAATGTGCGTTCGAAATCTAAATCTAAAAGAAAGAAAATGAGAAAAGCTTGGAAACCTACGGGTAAAGTGTTTACTGGTATAGGATATAAGTGGAAACCAACATGAAGATTATTCACTATAGTTGGTAGTTCGTGCCCTTTAACTAGGATCACTCCCAAGAAAATATTGCATCTAAAGAAAACCACTCCTAAGTCAGCTGAAACACCAAAACCAGAGATTAAAGTCTATAGTAAGAGACCCAAACAGCTAAAATCAGTAGGTTCGAGTAAAAAAGTTAAGATTGTTTAATCTAAAATTGCTAACAACTCGGAACCCACTCATTTATGAGGTGATGCGTAATTTCTTTTAAATAAAAACTACGTCAGGTTTTATATTTATAAAACCCTCACTACCTTGACTATTCCTACGCACTAAAGAGCAGTGTACCCTATCGTGTATAGTGTAGTGATTGGTAAGTAGGGGTGTCGACCCAAATAACGGTTTGTGTCTCTAATCATCTAATTGATTTTATTAATCTACGTAAGAAAATAGGAAAGAAAGCTTGTTTGAATATTTTAGATTATTGTCTAGCTGTTTTGGTGGTAAGCCTAGTTTGTCAAAAAGGGGATTGGTATATTGGTGGACAACTAGAAAGGAAGAACGTAATTAATTACTATGATCCCTAGTGCAATGTCTTGTCGCAATCTCAAATGAGGACTAAACTCATTAGGTCCAATTTGGTAGTTGAAACCTAACCTATGTCTACTGAGTAGAATGGACTCGCAGGGAGAATTAACATATTCTCAGTATACAGTTATTAAGATTTAATTTAACTTATAAGATACGTTTATTCTAACAGGAGGTCTCCTTATTAGCTCGTTCTCCTAACCAGGAATTAATGATAGGGTTCTTCTTTATTGGTCGAACAATTACGAGTGTTGGTTACTTTATTGCAATCAATCGCACGCACAAGGTTTGGGATTCACGTTATACACACTTTTAGTGCGCGCTCAACCTTATATCAAAACCTAACAGGGAGTCTAAGGATTTCAAAGTGCACTATATAAATTAATAAAGAAAACGATAAAACAACGAGATCATAACATAATAATCAATAGATAATTAAAATAATTAAATGCCAAGAACAAATAAAAAAACATAACTAATAAAAATAACATCAACAATTATATGGATGGATCCAATAAGCCAAAATAATATAATTAAATTGACCACAAAAAGTTAAAGTATAATTACAAGTTGTGCGAAATTAATGCTCTCGATCCCTTAGTCGAACGCCATTGCAAACCCCGAAGGGTTTGCCCAACACCTCCTGCTGCGTGACTTCTTTTTCCCTTTTCTTCTTTTGCAGCAAAACCACTCACGAACCAGAATGTCCTCCTAAGAATGCTATGTGCATTCTATTTACAATAAATGTTTAGTTTCCACATTGTACGACATTGGCCCCTGGAGTTCGGGGTGAAAAGTCATAAACTTCTGACGCGGCTTTCCTTCTTTATGTGATAAAATTAGTTACGGCGTAACCATATCACACGTTACGCCGTAACTCTTTAAGCAGCAACAATATAATTTCCATAATAATATTTTATGGCGTAACCATATAGGACGTTACGCCGTAATGCCTTGTCATCACCGAATCTTCGTATTAATTAAGTGATTGTCTTCAAAGCTTCCAAATCTTCGAGATAAACAACCGATTACGGCGTAACCCAAAGACGTTTACGCCGTAATCTCTTCGTCAGCAACGTTACGGTGTAACCAATATGTCAATTACGCCGTAACACATGAATAATGCGAATTTTGATATAAAAAGCCGTTTTTCAGCATCTTTTTCGTTCCATTGCCTAAATTACCTAAAATACAAAATATTAACGAATTAAGTACCAAAACGATATAAAGCAATGCATTAAATGTAGGAATTTGATATGAAAAAGTATTAAATATTTGATGTTATCAAATATCCCCCCATTTGACTTTTACTTGCCCTCAAGTAGAACCTTTTAAATAATTATCAAAAAGATACCTCCCTAGTTATCCAGGAAGATATGAAGTTAAAAATATGCTAGAAAATTCTAAACTGAACACCTTACGAAAGAAAAAACGAATCACACTCATACTCTCACTAATCTATGTGTTTCATTTTTTGTGATCACTCAACTGCTCAGTCATGGCGAGTATTCTATCATAAGCTTGGCCATGATACTAAGCTTCACCACTAGAGTCTAGGCACAACTGTTCAAAAAGAAAAATGGGTTGACACAACACAAAGGCTTACGTGGTTTTGATTATTCAAACAATCTTTTACCCAAAGTACCATACCAACAAGGTGGTTGAATTACACATACAGGGCTGTAACGACGGAATAGATATGCGTGATTCGATCTCATCCTCATTCGTGTTTAACAACGGGTTATGACGAAAAATAATATAGGGTAGGATAAAGACATGGGATACACATTTAATTGTTGTTAAATAAAAACACAAAACAAATTGTTTCCTAAGTCCACAATCTCCCCGTCACTAGTCGCATTCAAATCCCATAAGGTAAAACGAGGGTCAAAAGTCAAGGGGTCATCATAATACATGAGTTAATGCATATGAAATGTAGTGTACTGCATTAACTCAGCCTTCATTATCAATTATTATGTGCTAAAATTTTGAAAATTTGGGCCAAAATAGCATATAATCTCACCAAATACCTCATTTCTATCTCCCTACCCCCCACTTGAGATGTACAATGCCCTCATTGTACATATAGACTTATAATAGAAACGAGAGATATAAATGGCATGGGTTTAAAAGAACTACCCGTTTAGAAAGACGAAATCATCGCCAGCTGGACAAGGCGGAAATACTATCACTATACGACATATAAGCTGACTAATAAACACTTGCTTGCATGCTTTTTTTATGCAATACAATGATACAATAAATCACAATACAGACACATATATACATGATCGTCCCCCCACTTAAGATCAAATGTCTTCAAAACCCGTCTTTTCTTTAAATACCCTCTATCTTACCCCGCAACTTTCACCAGTGAAACCCAAAATTAACCAGCAACTCCCTGATCATGGACTGAGAAACTACAGGGTAGGCTAGGAGATAGGTGTAACGAAACAACATATAGTAGGTTAGAGAAATGAAAGGTAGGCTCAGCAGGTTATACTAGGGGTATCTTGCACTAAAGATGAGTGCAACAAGGGGTTTAACAGGGGGTTGACTAATCAGTGTGAAAAGTCAATATACACAAACATAACATGGATGGGCTATTTGGGGTTAATCCAAAAATTGCCTTTTATCACAGCTACACTGATTACACTAGGTGTAATGCTCATTATTGTGGTCTTGAAAAGATATACCAGACGAAGTTCTAAAGTCTACTACAGCCACCGGCACACTCATTTTTAATGAATTTATGTATAAGGGGAAACGAAAAGGCTTATCCTTACATAATGGAATTATAAGGTAGGTGTGCTCAGTATAGTATTAACTAGTTAAGTAATGAAAAATATGTCAAAATTTATTAATAAAACATTTTTCAAAATAAACTAGAAAAATAAAGGCAAGTATAATCAAATGGGTGTTTATTTCTAATCCCTTCCGCCCACTTAAGTCAAACATAAGCATATAAAATTTAAATAGGAAGGGTTAGAAATGGAACGGATTACTCCCCTGGATTTGCTCGGTGATATGAAGAGACAACATGCTCTAAGCAATGCTCGAAGTGTGCTTCCTTTAAGCAACATTCACCATCACAGGAAACTTCACTACATCTTAGCATTTCAACTAAGACGGTTCAGGATGCTTCTTGTAGCTTGATTAGTATCTCCTAGCGACCTCCTCTTGTGCATTAACTTGTAAAGCTTTATAAAAAGACTAATACTAAAAAGCAATACACCTGGCCAAAAAGGCAACCATAGCACAAAATTATACAAAACTGTACAATTAAGACCTAATCACTTTCGTAGGAAATCACGTTCGCATTTAGCGTAATGCAACAAGCCATTTAAACCACTTGGTGACCCAAGTGGACGAGTGAAGTCTCGTGAGGGTTTCCAGAGAACATACCCACAAAGTTCATTTACCAATATACACGGTTTGTAAATTTCAAACGATTAATGATTTGCAGAAAGTGATTACGGCGTAAACCAAGGATCGGTATGCGCGTAATTATGTGTATGACCATTTTAATTTTTTTGATTAAGTTTAGTTACACCATAACCATGGGAAGGATTACGCTGCAACTTTAATGATTATGGCGTAACTAATATTGTTACGCTATAATTGCTGCCATTGGCAGCAATCTTACTACACAATTAAGAGGAAGGTGACTTAGAATTCCGCCCCTTCTGTTTAGAACCCTCATACCAATTAAGAAATAAACAAAACCAACTAAAAGCAGAAAACATTAAAAGAAATGGAACTTTTGTTTTATTATAAATAGTCTTAAGTACCACCCTATCCTCCATCACAGGACCACTTATACATCTCCACGCATGCCAAATCTTCATGTCCTCCACATCCTGTCAAAATCTGCTATCCTGCACACTAAACAAAACGCTGTGAATCAAAAGTGTAATAGAACAGGAGCATACATTTTTGACAAATACTTGACTCATAAACACCACATGAATAAAACATTAAGGTTGACATGCTTAATATTTAAAATAGAGGTGGTATTAGAAAATACTTTAGGGTTCAAGCATTGCCTAAACTATTTTTGGTGTTTCAGACCTATCAAGGTATTTGCAACATAGCAACAAACCAAGTTACTACCATACCCAAAGTTTGAAATGATTTTGTTTAATATTTCACACGACGTTATGCAATACCATATGACAGTTACGCATGACAAACACTCAAAAAGGAGAAGAACAGAAGTTCAAAGCACATAACAAGCACAAAAACAAACACACACAACAACCAAACAATCGAAAAAACAAACCAAAAAAACCGTTCCCCTCAACTGCGCCAAAAACTGATGCTTAATTTCTTTTTAAATAAAAACTAACGCCAGGTTTACTTATAAAACCCTAACTACCATAACAATTCCTAGCTACGCACTAAGCAAGCAGTGTATCCCTATCGTGTATAGTTTACTGATTGGTAAGTACGGGTGTCGACCCAAAGAACAATTTGTGTCTCTAATCGTCTAATTGATTTTATTATTCTACCTAAGAAAGCAGGAAATAAAGCTTGATTTGAGTTGATGAATTTATTTTGGAGTTGTTTTGGTGGTAAGCCTAGCTTGTCAAAAAGGGAGTTGGTATAGAGGTGGACAACTAGAAAGGAAGAACGCAATTAATTACGATGATCTCCTGTGCAATGTTATCCGCCAATCTAAATGCCTTTATCATATTATACTTTTAACCTAAAACAGGTCTGTCTCCTCATTAGCTTGCACTCTCACAAAGTATTAAAATTAAGGGTTCGCCTTTATCATAAAAGTTGAACCACCAATGAATATTGGTCTTTCATTGGAGAATTGAAAACGACTGAGTGAGAGGGTCTCTTTACACTCAGATTCTCGCAACCTAAATTTAATAAGAATACAAGGCACAAGGATCATTTAAATGCACTAAATTAAATAATAAAGAAAGCCACAAACAACAGGATCATAAATTAATAATCAAAAAGATAATTAAATAATTAAAAGCCAAGAACAAATAATAAAGCACAAGAGCCTAAATAATAACAATAACAACATAAATTAAAATCCGCGATGATCTGCTCATCAAAATTTATAATAAACTAAATTGATCCATAAATAAATTGAAGTATGATAACAAAATATGTGCCAAAATTAATGCTCTCGACCTCTAAGTCAAACGATTAAAGGGTTGCCCCCTATACCTCATCAAGCAGCCTATCTACTCACCCTTTTTTTTTTGTCCTCTTCTTTTCTTATTCTACGACTACACCACGAATGATATCTCTAAGCATTATAATTCATTCTAATATTTATATAAAATATTTAGTTTTATGTCCTTGGCCGAGTTTAGTCCCCTAGACTAGGGATAAACATGTAATATAATTACACTTCATGTATTCTTCTCAACTTTAGTCCCCTTAATTTTAAAAACGGCGTAACTAAAAAATACATGGGTTACCGCCTTTACATTCTTGACATGGCTTTCCTTCATTATGTGATAATTTTGGTTACGGCGTAATAAATAATCACGTTGCGCCGTAACCCTTAGTCGGCAACAATATAATTTTCATAATAATAAATTACGGCGTAACTATATGGGATGTTACGCGTAAAGCATCGTCAGCACCGAATCTTCGTATTAAATTAATGATTGTCTTCAAAGCTTCACAATCTTAGTGATAAATAACTGATTACGGCGCAACCCAAAGACGTTTACGCCGTAATCTCTTCGTCAGCAATGTTACAACATAACCAATGTGTCAATTACTGCGTAACAACATGAAATAATGTGATTTTGATATAAAAATCCGTTTTCTTTTTTTATTTTTTCCGAATCTTTCCGTATCCATTTCAGACCTAAAATACAAAATATTAACGAATTAAGTACCAAAACAATATAAAGCAATGCAATAAACGTGGGAATTTGATATGAAAAAGTATTAAATATTTGATGTTATCAAGTTTATATCTTTTTATTATTGCCCCTGCAGTATTTGATATTATACGCACATCCCCCCACTTGAGATGAACAACATCGAAAGTGATAAAGTGGGTCTTTGTAGATCATAACTGATTGTATTCCACGAATTCATAAAAATTTTGTATCCATTCCCCCGAAACCTGTGGACTTAAGTACCAAAAATTCAACACAAATATAACTATAGACCAGACAGGGTAGGTTTAAGGCGAAATGGTGTACCGATACATAATGACATTGGTTAAAACAAAGATTGGTTTAAATAAGGGTATCTAGGGTATCTCACACTAATTATGATGCAACAAAAGAGTTTATCACGGGAGTTCGACAAGACAGTGTAACAAGTCGATAAACACACACACATTATAGGCTGTTTGGAGTGATTTTCCAAGTGCGCCTTCTGAACATCGATTCCTGCTAATCAATTAGTCTTGAAATGATGTACATGCCAATTCTAAAGTCAATAATACTGTCCACGACACACTTAATATTTTTTGGTGGATTTTTGAATAATATGAATAAATGGAATATTAGGCTTAAAATCACCAAGTATAATAAAGGGTAATGTGCAATAAATCGTCAAAGAATAATTCCTAGTTATTAAGAAAAACATGTCAAAATTTTTAAAAATTTGGCATATTTTTCAAAGAAAACTAAAATCGAGCGGCAAAACATACGTCAGGTAGTTAATTCTACTCCCATCCCCTACTTGATATTTACATGTCCTATTGTACATAAAAGGAAATGAAATAAAAAAGAAGAGTAGAATCTAGGACAAGAAACCCTGACATTGCTTCGATATTGGAAATTTGGCTAAAATCTTAGATAATCTCCGTCTTTATGCAAGCTCTTTATCCCCAGCGATCCACTAAAACCATCAAAGCTTAAAAATCATTGCTACAAGAATTATAAGTGTATTACAAAAAAATACAAACCAAACTCACTATCCTAGATCACGATTGCACATTTTGGGACAATAATATGATTCGTAAGAAAGAGTAAGCAAAAGCAAAAATTAGAAAGGGAAAAAGAAAAAAAGCATAATGCAAAAAGCTTTTAAACCACTTTGGTTGGCCTAAGTGGATCGAGTTATAAGCATACATTTTTGAAAAATAAACGAGTTTCACTGGCCATACTACTAATTGAACATACTAATTTTTTGAACCTTTTCATTTATTTTGCGGCAGCAAATAAACACTAAACTCTTTTGGGTTCTACATTTAATACTACATTTTTGGCGATTATTATAAAAGGATTAGAAATGATCAACATACTTTAAAATCCTACGATTTCAACAATTACATTTATATTACAAAGCTCTATGAAATAACCAACGTTATGTTACACTTGTTTCAAAGTCATGTTTTTCTCAGGTGAATAGTATGCTTAGCTTACTTGAGGTGCATTGGGTCTATAATTTACAAGATTTCATTTCATGATTTCTTCTACTCAAATGATCCAAAATCTCTTTGTATTACTTTTAAGCATTTCATTGATAATGCAATTATGGGACAAATGTTATATCAATTTCCCAACAAAATCAACAATTACTTTTCAAACGACAACATAGTTAAATCGTATCTCATTGTATCCTAGCTGTTTATTTTAATAAAAACGCCTCCTGACACATTTTCGCTGGGACCCATTTGGGGTGTATGACAGATGCTTGTTTTTACATACGTGCATTTTGCAATCATTACAAACACAATTACATGGTTGATTATCAAACTTGTTTCATACCGTTTGTCACATACCATTTGCATACACTTTACGAAATTTGTTTACATACTCATGACAAACGCCAATTTACTTGATTTATATCACACTCTTTTCTACTTATTGATTTAAGGTACTCAAATCTATTTACAATACAATGTTAATTTTATTGGACACAAGTGTTTTTGTTTTATCATCTCCTGTTTAACATGTGCCTAAGTAACATAACTCCATCTTATGCCATTATACTAAACTGATTAGACTCCTGAACCGTAAAAGACCGTTAGAAGCGCGAGTGTATAAATAGATCTATTTGGATTGACATCCCAGTTCGGAATTTGAGTAGCTCTCACTATTTCGACAGTCACTAAACACGAATGCAACATTCGTACAATTAGATTTTACAGTTTGAACATCTACACGGCCTTTATAGTATTAAATTGCATACATAGATGTCGAGCTCCAAGTGTCATGAGCTTGCGCAACAGAAATATTGTTTATAGTTGTAACTGTATCTGGTTATAGGAACCCATCCATTTTGGAAAATCAAACGATTATCACTGTCCATCTACTACTAATATGAACATTACTAATTTTTGAACACTTTTCATTATATTACGGCGAAGCAATAAACACTAAACTCTTTTGGTTCTACATTTTACTCGTTACATTTTTGCGAGTTATTATATGATTGAAATGATCATACATCTTTATAAACTCCCGATTTCACATTAACATTTATACTTACAAAACTCTATGTACTCACCAACTTTATGTACCCTTTAAGCATGTTTTTTCTCTGTGAATTAGATGCTTACTTACTTATTGCGATTGAGTCTAAATTTGACAAATGTTATGTCATGGATTTTCTCTTACTTCAAATGATCAAATCTCGTGTATTAACTTTTTACTTTTCATTTGATCAATTAAGGACAAATGTATATCAATTTCAAGAAAATCAACGAATTACTTTTCAAAAACGACACATTTAGATTCTTACTCATTGTAATCCCTGAGCTGTTATTGATGAATAACGCCCCCTGTCACATTTTCGCTGCGAGACCCATTTGGGTGTGATCAGATTGCTTGTTAACATACTTGAATGTTGCAATTCATTGTACAAACAACAATACATGTTAATTACAAACTTGTTTCATACTTTTCACATACACATTTGCATACACTTTACGAAATTGTTTACATACTCATTACAACTCAATTACATTATAATATCATACTCTTTTCTACACTTATGGATTTAAGTACTACAAACTATTTACGAATACAATGGTTAAATTTTTATGGACACAATTTTTTTCAGGTTATCATCCCCTGTTTACCATTTCCTAAGTAACATAACCCCCATTGCCCATTATCATGAACTATTAATGTTTTTGACGACGTAGAGAGGACCGGTTTGAGAAGCTCGATGTGTAAAAATAGATCTATTTTAGATACATCCCTGTTCGGGTAGTAATTCTCACTATATCGACAGTACTGAAACAGGAATGGCATACATGTCGTGAGCAATTTGGAATGTTTTAACGGTTGAAACATCTACACGACCTTTATTTGCATTAAAATTGTCATACATAATGACGAGCTTCAGTGACATGAGCTTAGCGCAATATAGATATTATTATGTGGAACTGTATCTGTATAGTAACCCATACATTATGGAAAATCAATTGATTGTCACTGTCCATACTAAACTACTAATTGAACATTACTAATTTCTAACCACTATTCATTATAAATTCAAGCAATAAACACTAAACTCATTTGTTCTAACATTTACTCTTACATTTTTGACGAATATTCTATAAAAGATTAAATAGATCATACATACTTTATAAATCCTTGGATTTCAACATTTACATTTATACTTAACATAAAACTCCATGAACTCACCAACTTTATTTTGACACTTTTAAAGCATGTTTTTTTCTCAGTTAATTAGATCTTGAGCTTACTTGATGTGTAGTGGAAGTCCTAAATTTACAATTTCATCATGTTTCCTCTTACATTCAATGATCGAAATCTTGTTGTATTGCTTTAAAGCTTTTTCATTGTGATGCAATTATGGGACAAATATTATATGAATTTCAAGAAAATCAACGGGATTACTTTTCAAACGACACATTTAATTATAAATCCGTAACTCATGTATCCTGAGCTGTTTTCATTATGAAGTTAACGCCCGCCTGACACATTTCCGTTCGACCCTTTTGCGTTTACAAGATGACTTCGTTACATATTGATTTTCAAGTTCAATTACAAACACAATTACAGTTGATTACTAACTTGTTCATACATTGGCAATACTCATTTGCAACACGTATACAAATGTTTACTTACTCATAATACAAACTGTAATTACTAATATAATATCACACACTCTTTCTACTTATGGAATTTAAGTACTCAAGCTATTTACGAGTTAATACAATGTTACATTTTATTGACTACAAATTTTCGTTATCATCTCCTGTTACTGTGCCTAAGAAACATAACCCACCATTGCCCATTATCATAACTTTTTATTATTCTTAATCGAGGACCGGTTAGGAAGCACAGTGTTATAAATAACTATTTTAGTTGACATCCCTGTTCGGTGAGTAGCTCTCAATATTTTCGACATACGAAACAACGAATCAGCAGTCGATCAATTTTGGATGTGTTACGGGTTTGAAACATCTAACGCGCCTTTATTTTGCATTAAATTCATACATAATGTCTAGCTTCAGTGGTCATGAGCTTTGCGGAAACAGTAATTATTGTTTATGTGTACTCTATCTGTTAAAAGACCCAATACTTTTTGGAAATCAACGATTTCACTGACCAATAAATACTTTATAACATTACTAAATCCTGAACACTTTTCATTATATTGCGGCAAGCAATAAACACAAACTCTTTTGGTCACATTTCCTCTTATATTTTGGCGATTATTATAAGGATTGAAATGATCATACATACTTTATAAATCCTTGGATTTCAACATTTACATTTATACATACAAAACTTTATGAACTCACTAACTTTATGTTGACACTTTTAAGCATTAATTTTCTCAGGAGAAATATATGCCTGTATCATACTTGATGTGCTATGGAGTCAAAATTTGATAAAATTCATTCATGATTTCATCGTACATTCAAATGATCAAATCTCGTAGTATTACTATTTAAGCTTTTTCATTTGTTGCAATTATGGACAATGTTATATCAAATTTCCAAGAAAATCACGAGATTACTTTCCAAATGACACATTTAGAGTCGAACTCTTGTATCCTGAGCTTTGAAATTATGAAGTAACGCCCCGCCTACACATTTCCGCTGCGACCACATTTTGAGGGGTGTTACAGATGCTTTGGTTTACATAATTGATTTGCAATTCATTACAAAAAACAATTACATGTTGATTCACAAACTTTGTATCATACTTTGTCACATACCATTTGCATACCGTTTAAGGGAAATTGTATTACATACTCATTACAAACTCAATACTTGATTTAAACTTTCACACTCTTTTTTCAACTTATGGATTAAATACTCAAATGCTATTTACGAATACAATGGTTAAATTTTTATTGGACACAAGTGTTTTCGGTTATCATCTCCTGTTACATTGCCCTTAATTACAAAACATAACCCACCATTTCCATTATCATAACTTTAAAATTCTTGACCGGAGCTGGTTGAGGACGCACAAGTGATAAATAATATATTTTAGATTGCATTCCCCTGTTCGTTGAGATAGTTCTTATTATTTCGACATACTGAACCACGAAATGCATACATGTTGAGCAATTTGGATGAGTTTACAACGCGGTTATGAACATCACACTAATCCTTTATTTGCAAAAATTCAGACATAGATGTCGAGCTCAGTGCTAGACTTAGGCAACAGTAATATTATTTATGAAGTACTGTATCTTAAAATTAAACCCATACATTTTTGCGAAATCAACAAAAACGATATCCACGTCCATACAAAAAATTGCACATTACTAAAGTTGAACACTTTTCATATAATGCGGCGACGCCTGAATAAACACTAAACAAGTCTTTGGGTTCTACATTACTCTTACATTTTGGTGATTATTATCAGATTGAAATGATCATACATACTTTATAAATCCTCGGATTTCAACATTTACATTTATACTTACAAAACTCTATGAACTCACCAACTTTATGTTGAACAGTTTAACAATGTTTTCTCAGTTGAATAGATGCTTTACGATACTTGATGTGCATTGGATTCTAAATTTGACAGAATTTCAATTCATGGATTTCTTCTACATCAAAAATATCAAATCACGTTGTATTACTTTTAAGCTTTTACATTGTGGATCAATTGATATGGACAAATGTTATATCAATTTCAAGAAAAATCAACGAGATTACTTTTCAAACGACACATTTAGATGTCGTTCTCTTGTATCCTGAGCTGTTGTATTATGAAGTAACGCCCCCTGACACATTTCCGCTGCGACCCATTTTGGGGGTGTTACAGATTGCTTGGTTTACATACTTGATTTTGCAATTCATTACAAACACAATTACATGGTAGATTACAACCACTTGGTTTCATACTTTGTCACATAGCTCATTTTGCATACCGTTTAGCGAATTTTGTTTTACCATACACATTTACAAACGTCAATTACTTGATTATATCACCACTCTTTTCTACTTATGGATTTTAATACTCTCAAAGCAATTTACGAATACAATGTAAATTTTTATTGACACAAGTGTTTTTTTTGGTTATCATCTCCACTGTGTACAATCCTAGATATCATATAACCCATCATTGCCCATTATCATAAAACATTAGATTCTTAACCGTAGGACCGGTAGTTGAATGCGCGAGGTATAAATAGATCTATTTTGGGATTGACACCCTTTCATTGAGTAGCTCTCACTATTTCGACAGTAAAAAAAAAAAAAAATATAAAAAAATAATAACCAAAGAAACGAAACACATTGCATACATGTCAGCAATTAGATGTTTGACGGTTTGAACATCACACCGCCTTTATTGTTATTAAAAATTGCATACATAATTCAGCTTCAATGCATTACTAGCGCAACTGTAGAATATATTTATGTGTACTGTAACTTGTTATAGTAGACCCATACAATTTTGGAAAATCACGATTACACTGGTCCGTACTTACTTATTGAACAGTACTAATTTCTGAACACTTTCATTATATCGGCGAAGTCATAAACACAAACTCTTTGGTTCTACATACACTGTCATTATGGCGATTATTATAGAGACTGAAATGATCAACATACATATAAAAAATCACTTTGATTTCAACATTTACATTTATACTTACAAAACTCTATGAAGCGCACCACTTAATGTTGAACACAATTCTAAGAATGATTTCTCAGGTGAATTAATGCGTACTTACTTGAATTCATTGAGTCTAAATTACAAATTTTATTCAAAGGATTTCTTCTTAACATTCAAATGATCAAATCTCGTTGTATACTTTTAATCTTTTCAATTTGATCATTATGGACAATATTTTTATATCAAATATCAAGAAAATCACAGATTACTTTCAAAGACACATTTAAAGCGTTCTCTTGTAGACTAGCGTTAATTATGAAGTAACCCACACCTGACACATCCGCTGCAGACCCATTTTGGTTATGTATACAGGTGCTTGGTTTTACATACTTGATTTTGCAATTCATTACAAAACACAATTACATGGTTGATTACAAACTTGGTTTCATACTTTGTCACATACTCATTTAATACACTTTAAGAAATTGTTTAACATACGCATATATCAAACTCAATTACTTGAATTTATAACACACCGTTTTCCAACTTATTATTTAAGTACTCAAGCTATTAAAAAAACTGAATACAATTGGTTAAATATATTTTCTATTGGACAATATTTTTTCGTTATACATCTCCAGTTTACGCTTGCCTAAGTAACAAACCCACCATTGCCCATTATCAAACTTACAATTCTGACCGGAAAGACTGCTGTGAGAAGCATGAGTGTATAAATAATCATTTTAAGATTGGCATCCCTTTCTGTGATATTCTTATTAGTTTTTTGACAAACTGAAACACAATACATACAGTCGAGCAATTTTTGGATTTTAACGGTTTTGAACACTAAACCTAGCCTTATTTGCATTATAATTGCATACATATATGTCGATCTTCAGTGTCATGAGCAGTCCAACAGTAGATATATTTATTGTAGCTGTACTGTTATATAGACCCATACATTTTTGAAAAGATCAACGATTACACTTCCAAAAATTAAACAACTAATTAAACATAACTAATTTTCGAACACTTTTCATTATATAGCGCGAAGCAATAAACAATAAACTCTTTTGGTTCTACATTTACTCTACATTTTGCGAATAATTAAAGGATTGAAAATGATCATACATACTTATACAATCCTGGATTTTCAACATTTACATTTATACTTAAACAAAAACACTATGAACTATCACAACTTTATGTTACCCTTTTAAAGCATGTTTTTCCTCAGTGAATTAGATGCTTAGGCTTACTTTATGTGCATTGGAACCAAAGTTAGACAAGATTCATTCATTATTTCTTCTATACAGTTCAAATGATCAAATCTCGTTGTATTACTTTAACTTTTTCATTGTATGCAATTATGACAAATGTTAAAATCATATTTATCCCAATAAAATCAAAACAGAATTTACTTTTTTTCAAACAACACATTTAGATGTCGTTCACTTGTATCCTGAGCTGTTGTATTATGAAGTAACGCCCCCTTAATCACATAACTGCTGCTACCATTTTGGGGGTGTAACAATTGCTGTATACATACTGATTTTGTAATTCAATCAAACACATTACATGGTTGATTAGAACTGGTTTCATATTTGCACATACTCATATTTCATACACGTTTACGAAATTGTTTACATACACATACAAACTCTAATTACTTGATTTATATCACACTTTTTTCACACTTATATTTAGTTACTCAAAGCTATTAGCCAATACAATGTTAAATTTTTATTGGACACAAGTTTTTTCGGTTATCAACTCCTGTTTATCATGGTGCCTAAGTAACATATAACCCAATACCACAAGAAACCCACCGTGCCCATAACATGAACTGTTAAATTCTAATCGGAGTAACCGTTGAGAAGCACAGTTATACATAGATCTATTTTAGATTGAAAATCCCTATTTCGAGTGTAGCTCTCACTAGTTTTCGATAGTACTGAAAACACGAATGCATACAAGAATGTCGGAGCAATTTGGATGATTTAAACGTGACATTGAACATCTATACCGGCCTTTATTTGTTGCATACATAGATGTCGAGCTTCAGTGTCATGAGCTTAGCGCAACAGTAGATATTATTTATGTGGCACTGTATCTGTTATAGTAGATCCATACATTTTGGAAAATCAACGATATCACTGTCCATACTACTTATTGAACATTACTAATTTCTGAACACTTTTCATTATATTGCGGCGAAGCAATAAATACTAAACTCTTTTGGTTCTACGTTTACTCTTAAATTTTTGGCGATTATTATAAGTATTGAAATGGTCATACATACTTTATAAATCTTTGGATTTCCAACAGTTACATTTATACTTACGAAACTCTATGAACTCACCAACTTTATGTTGACACTTTTAAGCATGTTTTTCTTAGGTGAATTAGATGCTTGGCTTACTTGATGTACATTGAAGTCTAAATTTGACAAGATTTCATTCATGGATTTCTTCTTACATACAAATGATCAAATCTCGTTGTATTACTTTTGAGTTTTTCATTGTGATGCAATTATGGGACAAATGTTATATCAATTTCAAGAAAATCAACGAGATTACTTTTCAAACGACACATTTAGAGGTCGTTCTCTTGTATCTTGAGCTGTTGTATTATGAAGTAACGCCCCCTGACACATTTCCGCTGCGACCCATTTTTGGGGGTGTTACAGATTGGTACCAGAGCCAAGGTTATAGAGAACCAGGTCAAATATTTTTACTTGGACTATAACCGTTTTCAAACATTGCATCATACAAAGGGATTTTCATGGGCCATTCATTCATACATTACTTGTTGCATTAGTTAGGTATACTAGATGCTGCATGGTTCACATACGTGTTTATAATATATTAAGTATATCATTATTGGTCTTATATATATACATATATATACTTACACTGCCTTGCGTATATTTTACACTTATTTATATAAGAGTTATTATATAAATACTAAAACATTCTTAAAGACAAAGTATACTATAAACTCGTATGTCCTAAACATTAATCTATCTTATATGATATATACCATCATTCATTCATAACATCATTCATGTATACCACCAATCATTCATACCATCGTCCATTCATACCATGATGCATTCCATTTCGCCATGTCGCATTTTCATCACTGCCATGTGTGCATATTCATTCACCATGCATCATCGTACATCGTGTGTACCTTTCATATTAGGTATGAATCTAAGTATTACAAGTCTTGTATGGGCGGGACTTGTAATATGAGGATTGATATGATAATTGCTATGTTAACAAAGCCCGTCACAGTTCTGTTTACATGGGATTATGTATGAATTTAAGTATTACAAGTCTTGTATGGGCGGGACTTGTAATAGGAAGATTGATATGATAATCGCTATGCTGATTCGTTCATAAAGACCTTTACCTTAATTACTCTAACCGAGTACTCATTAACTATCTTGAACACTATGTCGATCTTCCCTGATTGTTTTACTCCCCGTCTCCGAAGACGAATTTTAAATACTCATTCCATACTCATTAGAACATCGGCATCGTTATGTCATTCACCACCTTGAAAACTTTTTTTTTGTGTACGCGTGTTACATCAGAAATTATTAAGTAGGATGATTTATAACCTCTTTATTTAAAAGGATTGGGACGCCTCTTCAGTTAAATAAAGAAATTGTAAATCGCCGAACCATAAGTTTATCAATTCATTATTTACATAAATTGGGACGCTTCTTTATGCAAATAATAAATTATAAATGAGTGGGCTTAATGGTATCCGATATGAGACGAGTATGAACCTGAACTCGATAATCACCAGAATCCGTTAAAATGGTCTAGAGACACAATCGTGTCTTTCCACTCAGCAGAGTCTTAAGGCCTCACTTGGAACTACCTTATCTCATTCTTAAGTTGTTATTTTTTTTTTCGTTACAAATCTTTACGATCGCGAACTGTTCGTGGAAGTAACAGACTTGTTACACACTTAAGCTAGCGAATTTGATTCATCCTCGAACTAACGATCAAGTGCAATATTCCACCACCTATCACATAAGCTCTCTCGCGAGCTCCTCCCATTTGCTGAACTTTATTATGGGGATATTGTTTCTCGAAACGTCCTCACTTCCCGTATCCCATCACCGTTTGTTCTAAGTTATTATTGTTATGGTTACTGTTATTGGGTCCTGGAGCGGTCCCAACTTGTACGACTTTATCCAATAGGTAATGCAACCCTCCTTAAACTAGGTAAACACCTACCGACGAAACAGATAGTCGGACTATTTCAATTCGGGCCACTAGTACGAAGACTTAGGTCGCGATACATCCTGGAAATGCCAAGTAAGTTGGGTACTTACATCTATAAGCCACGTTGATGTGAATCATCGAACATTTCAGATAGTAGAAACGAGACTCCGTCCTCGGACATTTAGAAACTTGTACAAACATACTCACGCGACTACACCTTCTTCTTGAGGTTTTCACTATAATGAGACTTCCCATATAACGCGGTTATACCAGGCACAAGATCTTTAATGATATATTTTTGAGATACTCATTTTGAGGGATTAAATATCCTGGTCAAACCTAGCCCAATTTTTTTTTTTAGCACATTGAGAAGTGTCGAAACATTTAAAATTTTTCTGAATAAAGTATCAGCGTCTTGTTTAGAACTGGTTTATTAAATCTTAAATCTTTTCTTGGTCACACAAACGGTTAACACAAATTAAATCTCGGGACGAGATTTCTTTAAGGGGTAGGTACTGTAACATCCGAGAAATTTTGAAATTTTAAAAGACTATTTTAACCTTTGACTTTTCGAGTCTGACTTGACTTTTTGATTTTTGACGTTTTATTGTCTAATAAAAGCAATTACCGCATGACCGGTAAAATTTTCGGAACGTATTTAAATAATAAATCATATTTATTATTACACACCGCGAGTACAAAGTTATTCTTAACTTATTTGATTCGAAAACGAAAAAGATATATATTAATTCATAGTTGAAATATCAAAAATGAACCCCTAAATCACGTTTTCACGATTCGAACCCTAAAACAATTTAATGTAAAACGATATTTCGGGCAACTTTTTAGTTTTGGCCGAGACACGAAAACAAACAGAAAATGGCTGAAAATAGCCTCGCGAAATTTTGATCACAACACGTACCGACCCAAGAATAATTAAATTTATATTTAATTATCACTTTTTATTAAATAAAACTATTTAATAAATAGTTAATATTTCTATTCAATAGCGTTTATTTAAAAATGCCGAACGTTATAATCAAAGTTCTTATTTTTGACGGACAAAACTTTCGGAGTAGTACCCATGACAACCAAGAAATAATAACACTTTCTATATAAATTCTTATAAAACGGTTTATGAAAACTAGTCATGGAATATTCATACTTCATGGAAACAAACTATCATCTCTGTAAACTACACAATGGCATCTACAATTCTTCGTAAACCTTGAATAAATCGTTAACTGGCCAAATGAGCCCCGAACCAATTGTTTACCAACAATCTTACACATATGGTCACCTGTGGTTATCAACTTTCTACAACAACTTAGCCCTAAACTATTATACTCTTTTCACTTCATTTTAAAACTTTTTATATATATATATAAATATAACACATACACATTAGGGTTCATATTTGTTATAAAAACCTACACTCTCCATTCCATATCTTCCCTCTCTCTCCGTAACCCGGCGCGTCCACCAACCTTCCACGCACCTCCGGCCGAATGCCACCCACATCATCTCCGCGCATCCACGCACCATCCTCACTTCCACAGCCCCGACAACCGACACCAAGATCACCACATCAAACCATCTAAATCACCCATCAGCATACCATCACAGCCACCATCTCATCTCTAAACGCCACCCTCCCAACCTTCACCCATGCCACACAGATCCATCGTCATCACCTTCATAACCACCAAACCCGCGCCACCACCATAAACAACATAAGATGGCGGGGTTTATGCAGCACAGGCTGCGTTGTTCTTGATAAACCTAGCCAAGTTTGCATTTGCTTTTAATAACCAAAGGTGCATTGCTTTCGTGGCTCAAACCACCTCTAAAGGGTGCGTATAAGTTTTCGTATCACCTACCCTAGGTGAGTTGGTTTAATAAACGCCCAAAGAGTGCGTTCGTTTTTAAACAACAAAATAAAGTGTGTAAGGTTTATTTAGCAAGTGCGTTTGGTTTCGGTTTAACACCCAAATAAGGTCGTTGTGGGTTATCAAAAACACCAATAATAAAAAAAAAACAAAGGACTATTGTCTGGTGGTTTAACACCGTAGAGAGGTGCCGTTCGGCTTTCATAAACCGCACAAGGGTGCGGTTGGTTTTGTTAAAACACCCCGAGTGTGTGTTTGGTGGGCTGGGAATCAGCCGAGGGTGCGGTTGGTTTGGTTAAAATGCCGTTAGGGGCGTTTGGCTGCTGTCGAACACCAAAGGGTGTGTTTGGTTTGGCGGAAAATAGATTAGGGTACGTTTGGTGGATATAAAAACAACTAGGATCGTTCTTGGTTCTTTACGCTGAAACGCTTCAAGAGCTTTGGTTTTGGCTTAAACACCCAAAAAGGGGTGTTTGGGTTATGACATCCTAACAAAAATAGGAGCGTTTGCGTATATTGCAATGGCAGCAATAGGGCGCGTTTGGGTGAGCAGTTTCAATAAGGGTTCGTTTGGTTAATGAAATTGAATATTGAACAATATTACATAGGTTTATAAATATTAAAAACGGATCATATAAATTGTGAGTTATTAAAATTGGTCAGATAATTTAAAATAAAATTATCTTTGTTTAAGGTTAGATAAAATAACATAAATATATTATACCTGGAACACGCAGACATTGGAAATATTGGAAAGCAAATGATTGCAACATATATTATTAAAGGGAAACGTTATGTGCTTTGGCAGCAAACATGAAACATTAAACAAGCCTAATTAGTCATGACGCAATATATATATTTAGTAATGTTTTACTAAAACTTATATCATTTTAGAAACCGATAAAGAGACGAAGTATATTTTAAGATATATTAAAATAAATAACCTGACAACGAACGAAAACTATATTTTGTACATTGAGACGAACTGTTTTAAGACACAAACCGTACGAAGAAACGATAATATTATTTTAAAATATTATTTAAAATATTTTATAATGACAGTAAAGCTGTTACAAACATGATTGATTAATGCATAACTTAAAGACATGTGTCCAACCTTTGTACAAGCTTTTTCATTAAATTAAATGGTTGTCCAAACTAAATTGGTTTAATATAATTTATCACACTTATTAATATAATACCTGCAAGGTATATTATACTTTTCACAATCTTTGATTTTCATTGCGTCCTTTGTATATAATTCCACCTAGATTATAAGTAATTAATATAAGAGGATATTTCTTTCATAAGTAAGTAGATAACAGAATATATATTACACACTTTGCGGATAATTTTTTAACAATTTATTTATTTAACCAACCCCTATAACTATTACAACATTAAATCTAAATCTTTTATCAACGTGTCACGTTGACATAACAATTCTTGGGAAACCCAAACGCATTACCCGAGGATATGAGACTTAGCGTTAAGATAAGCTTAACTTCTTGTCAAGCTGTTCAGTTTCGTTTCCGTCTTGTACTCAATGTGTACCATTCCCCACCAAATCGTTTCTCATCATCGATGTGAGTGTAATAGCCCTCGTTCACATTGTTTAACAATTGCTTTACAAATCTCGGGAGAAATACAAGCTCAATTACAACTTTTGTACAATATCCGTTTGCAAATATCTTTTACATACTATTCTCCACTACTTGGTTACATACTTGGTTTTGCAATTCATTACACACAATTACATGTTTGATTACAAACTTGTTTCATACTTTGGTCCATACTCAATGTATACATGTTTTACGAAATGTTTAACATACTCTTTGAACTCAATACTTGATTTATATCACAGACACTCTTTTCTACTTATGGATTTAAGTACTCTCAAAGCTATTTACGAATACACAGTTGTAATTTATTGGACAACAAGTGTTTTCGGTTTTATCATCTCCTGTCTACGTGTTTGCCTAAGTAACGTAACCCACCATTTGCCCATTATCATAGACTGTTAAATTCTTGACCGAGACCGTTAAGAAAGCGGAGTGATAAATAGATCTATTTGGGATGACATCCCTGTTCGAGTGCTAGCTCTCACTAGTTTCGACAGATACTCAAGAAACAACGAACCATACATGTCGGAATCAATATGGATGTTTATTACGGGTTTGAACATCTACACGGGCCTTTATTTGCATTAAATTGCATACATAGATGTCGAGCTTCAGTGTCATGAGCTTAGTGCAACAGTAGATATTATTTATGTGGTACTGTATCTGTTATAGTAGACCCATACATTTTGGAAAATCAACGATTTCACTGTCCATACTACTTATTGAACATTACTAATTTCTGAACATTTTTCATTATATTGCGGCGAAGCAATAAACACTAAACTCTTTTGGTTCTACATTTACTCTTACATTTTTGGCGATTATTATAAGGATTGAAATGGTCATACATACTTTATAAATCTTTGGATTCCAACATTTACATTTATACTTACAAAACTCTATGAACTCACCAACTTTAATGTTGACACTTTTAAGCATGTTTTTCTCAGGTGAATTAGATGCATGGCTTACTTGATGTGCAATGGAGTCTAAAATTTACAAGATTTCATTTATGGATTTCTACTTACATTCAAATGATCAAATCTCGTTGGGTTATTTTCAAGCTTTTCATTGTGATGTAATTATGGGACAAATGTTATATCAATTTCAAAGAAATCAACGAGATTACTTTTCAAACGACACATTTAGAGGTCGTTCCCTTATATCTTGTGTTGTTGTATTATGAAGTAACGCCCCCTGACACATTTCCGCTGCGACCCATTTTTGGGGGTGTTACAGATTGGTACCAGAGCCAAGGTTATAGAGAACCAGGTCAAATATTTTTACTTGGACTATAACCGTTTTCAAACATTGCATCATACAAAGGGATGTTCATGGGCCATTCATTCATACATTACTTGTTGCATTAGTTAGGTATACTAGATGCTGCATGGTTCACATACGTGTTTATAATATATTAAGTATATTATTATTGGTCTTATATATATACTTACACTGCCTTGCGTATATTTTACACTTATTTATATAAGAGTTATTATATAAATACTAGAACATTCTTAAAGACAAAGTATACTATAAACTCGTATGTCCTAAACATTAATCTATCTTATATGATATATACCATCATTCATTCATAACATCATTCATGTATACCACCAATCATTCATACCATCGTCCATTCATACCATGATGCATTCCATTTCGACATGTCGCATTTTCATCACTGCCATGTGTGCATATTCATTCACCATGCATCATCGTACATCGTATGTACCTTTCATAGTGCACGCATCCTGCATGGTTTTATATAAAGATGATTTATATAAACTTTTACTTGTGCAGGTTATGGCTGCATCCACTATTCCTGTCTCTGCTAAGGAGAATCTTATGGACCCGATCGATATCCGGGTAGATGTCATTCACCCAGAGCCTGTCGCTGCAGTTGCTTTTCCTGCAGCGGCTATTATAAGGACACAAGCCCAACACGGGGAGGCTATACGAGGCATACAAGAGCATTTATTAGGAGTGCACATACAGGAGGAGCTGACGGCTCTGAGATTTAGGGCAGACATTGCTGAGGCAGAAAATGCTTCATTGTGTGCTAGGATCAATACTACAGAGGCAATCGAGAAGATTACTCGTAACCGTGAGAGATAGGCTCGTGTTAAGATTGAGCAGCAGTTAGATGTGGTTCAAGAGTCCCATCGTCAGGACTGAGAGGACTTTAGGAAACTCAAGGAGCTCGTGACCAGTCAGTTCGGACGGCACTCATAGATATCTTGCTTCATGATTTATGTACTAGCTTGTATTGGAGACTTTTAGTATTAAGAAAACATATAGTCTTTTGGTGGGAAGAAATAATGAACCCAATTATCTATCAAATTATGGTATTATGAAAACTTCGTCAATTTTATTTCAACTCTCTATTATCCATGCAAACCGCTTACTAAAACATTATGATTTTATGAAACGTATCACTGTCACACAATAAACTATTTCGTTGTCTCTTATAAACTGTTTCATGGGCAATTTTTTTTAAAAACTATTTTGTTATAGATTCGTAAACAATTTGTTATCACAACATATACTCCTTACTATTACATTATGAACTGACACGTGATTCCTTCGAAGTTTATTTTGATACCACCTCATGAATAATTTTAGTATTGTCTCATAAACAAAGTCGATGTCATTAACAAACTACCTTACTATCGATTGATAAACTATCATTTTATAAACCATCTTACTATCATTGACAAATTATCTTACCAATCGTTCAATAAACTAACATTTTATAAACTATTCTCAATTATTTCACAAATACCTTATAAATTACCTTCTTGACATCTTATATACTATTTTGCAATCATCTTAAAAACTACGTTACTATCACTTTATGAAGTATCTTGTTCTTACCTTATGAAACCACTTCTCATCGCATAAATTATTTTATTATCACCTCATAAGTCATTTAGCTATCGTCTTGAAAACCATCATATGATTTCTCGCAAACCATTTTATTGTCATCCTATCAACAGCCTTGCATCTACCTTGTGAATCATTTTATCATCTTATAAAACTCTTTAATACTTCTTTATACATAATACAATTTTGACGAAAATGAGCATCGCATCGTTAGCCCTCAAATATACATAGCCCGATCACCTATGTATAATTCAGGAAGGACTATGTCATGCTGAGAGTAGTCACCACAAAACATTTGTCAATAAATCCATTTTTACTTACATCTTTGAAAAAAAAAAGGGTTTTGTGTGCGTATCCGTAAAACGCGTTTACTTTGGGAAACCAAATTAGTAACCATAGCAACTAAGCAGACCTTTACTCCACCTTACTATAAAGTCAACAATATCTTACACTAAATCCTGTCTCGAAAAGCCAAGACGCATCACTAGTCGACCTAGGACAATTCGCTATCAAATTCGCTCGCCATTAGAAAATTTACTAAATCATCCATTCAACATCAACCTAATGCCCATACAACTTGGTAGTTTCAACGTTATAATTAGTATGGATTGGTTGTCAAAATATCATGCCATGATAGCTTATACCGAGAAGATCGTTCGTATTCCATGGGGAAATGAAACGTAAATTGTTCGTAGTGACGGAAGCGACAACGGACACAAGTCTCGATTAAACATCATCTCGTGTACCAAAACCCAAAGGTACTTGCTAAAAGGATACCATGTCTTTTTGGCACATATTACCATAAAGGAGGCCGAAGACAACTCGAAGGAGAAGCAACTTGAAGAAGTACCAATAGTTCAAGATTTTCTCATAATTAAAAAAAAAAAAAAAGATGAATAAAAATAAATTAAAAAAATTTAAAAATTAAATAAAATAAATTAAGAAAAAAAAAAAATAAAAAAACAAAAAAAAATTAAAATAAAACAAGTAAAACCACACCGTCCTCCTCCTCCCCTCCCGACCACCACCCATCCGCCCCTCCATGCCCCCTCCCCACCAAACCCCCAAAACGCAATCTCCCCTACACCTCATAACCCCCGGCCACCCCCCCCCCCCCCCTCGGCTCCCCCCCCCCCCAAGCAAACCTGCCCGGGCAAAAGCCCTAAATCCTAGCACAAATCCCGTAACCCCGATAAAGCCCCAAAACAACCGTAAAATCCTTCAAAAGCCGCAATCCCCCCGCTAATATAGCACTCAAACTGCTGTATATATCGACCGATTGAGACCGAATACGTACCGAAATACCTCTATATCCACCGAATTCAGTGTACCAATTTATCTGACCTTGCATTACGTCCGTATTTCGACGATTTATGACCCTAAATGTGAGGATATTGACCAATTTCCACAGATTTTAGACCCGATTTTGGATATCGATTTTCGACCGTTATCAACGTTATTCGACTGTTTATTATGACCGTTATTCGATCGTGATTCGTCCTTTTATTAAGACAGATATTATGACAGTATTCCAACCGATTTCAACTGTTTTCGACTGATTACTACCGTTTTCGTGCGTTTTTGACCATTTTCATTCGTTTTTGCATGTTCTTGTACGTTTTCAAGTTGTTTTGAACGTTATGAACAGTTTTGAACTTTTTCGTCCGTTTTTAAACGTTATTGAACGTTTTTGTACGTTTTCGTCCATTTTTGTACGATTATGTTCATTTACATACGTCCTTCTTCGTTCTTTGTTTTTCTACGTTTCGTTCATTTTCGTGCATTTGTACGATTTAATACGTCTTCATACGCTTTTATACATTTTTATAAAAAGTACTAAAACGTATAAAAAAGGATAAAATGTTTGAAAACGTTCAAAAACGTATTTAAGCATAGAAAACGCTGAAAACGAATGAAACGAACGAAAATGGACGAAAACTTAGAAAAACGTAAGAATACGTAAAAAAAGGTAAGTAAACAGAGAACAACGTATAATAACATTCAACAACGGACATAAAATGTTTAAACCATTCAAAAACGTTCGAAAACATGCGAAATCGGTCGAAAACGGTCAAAATTCGTCGAAATCAGTCGAAATCGGTCAAAAATGGTAGAAAACAGTCAAAATCGGCCAAAAACGATCAAAATCGGTCGAAAACGATCAGAAACGATCGAAAACGGCCGTGATCGGTAAAAACCGATGGAAAACAGTCGAAATCGGTCAAAATCATACGAAATCGGTCAAAAACGACCGTAATCGGTCAAAATCGCTCAAAATCGGTCAAAAACGTTCAAAATCGGTCAAAAACGGTCGAAATCGGTCGAAAACAGACGAAATCAGTCGAAAACGATCGAAATCGGTCAAAAACAGTTGAAATCAGTAGAGAACAGTCAAAAACGGTCGTGATCTGTCAAGACGGTGGGAAACAGTCGAAATCGTGCGAAATCGGTCGAAATCCGTCGAAATTGGTCGAAAACGGTCGAAATCGGTCGAAATTAATCGAAAACAGACGAAATCGGTCGAAAGTGATCGAAATCAGTCGAAAACGGTCAAAACGGACGAAACCGGTCAAAATCGGTCGAAAACAGTCAAAAAGGGGCGAAATCGGTCAAAAACGAACGAAAACGGTTCGAAAACCGAAAAAACACGATGAAAACCTGCTATACCCAAACAAGACCCCCACTATAAAAAAAAAAGGAGACACCCAACTATACCACTACCTTTAAAAAATATTTACCTAACTAAGACCCAACAAATAATAAAAAGGAAAAAATGCTAGACCCAACTATAGAACTTAAAAAATAAAGCATCAAGACCCAAAACTAAAAATATAAACTAACAATACCCAAATTAACCATTATGATCAAAATTTGCCACCTTCTAAATTATCATTCAAACTCAGATGTATCATACTTATAATCAATTATAACAACAATTAGCCACAGAATCATCAAGAACATATAAAAACGAGCATGTTGAAACATGTTAACACATTCATTCAAGAAACTACAAACAAGGAATGCATTTTATGGCTTAAACATATTTAAGGAAGTGAATACAATCATCCTACCACAAAACCCACAAACCTATTTCACTAAATTCCAAAAACCAACATTTCGCTAACAAGAATCAACAAGAACGCATTCAAATGATAACCAATCACAAAACTGTTTAAACTGAGTGTTCTACACTCCAAAACAAACAAAACCCCTCATTCAATTTAGGTTTTTACCCAATTTTGATTTTGAAGAACCCTAATTCGATTTTTAGGGTTTTCGAGATCAAATCAGTGTAAAAACTTAATTCGAATGAAAGATGTGTTGTTTAGAGAGTGAAGAACAAGTTTATAGTTTATACCATTTTGATGAAACAACTTGAAGTGAAGATTAGGGGATGACAAATTTAAATGGGTGAGAAGAGGGAAAAAATATGCTAAGTGTGTGTTTGTGTGTGTAAAAGGACGGGGTGGGTGGTGCGTTATAAAACTAACTTCGTTTTTGACACAAACACCCCTCAAGTTTCATAACCTTTTTATTTTTCTTATATAAGTTTTATTAGGCAAGTAAAGTTTAACAAATGGCACAAATAGTCCCTAATGTTTTTAACTAGCATACCTAGAAACTTATATTTGTACATATACTCCCTAAAGGCATAAACACATAACAGTTAAGGCTCACATAAGCTAAACTTAATTAACTCCCCTTTAATTGTTAACCTGTTATTGTTTAAAACCTTTTCCTTTATTACAAACTGATTTTATGAAGAAGATATTTGACATTATCTCCCCATCAAACAATGACCCGTTTTCTATTTAAAGAGCTGTAGTCGTTGTTTGAGTGGTCAAATGTACTTGAAAAGCATTTTCTGATGAATTAATGTCTTATTTTGAAAATCCAACACCAATTAAATAAGATTTCTCTTATTTTCACACATAAGTGCACTGACACGTACATTTATGGAATATAGGAAGCACGGGTTGTGATGCAAAGTAATCACAAGCCTTTGCATGGTCATAAAGTAGACCATGCCCGAGAATAAATTCCCGTTATGAGGTCAAGTTCTCTTTTTGAAATACTTGCCTTTAAGATGATGACCGGGTTGCTATCTGAAATAATAGCAAGCCATTTTGGCATGTTTTGAAAGCTTTTGAAACTTCTGCTCGATCTTCATTTACAGCCTCGTATCATTATTAAATGACCATTAAGAAGGCCGTAAATGGTTATCGCTTTTCAGAAGACATTCCAAGAGATACAATTTTTAAATTTTCTGATCTTTTAATTTTTTATTTTTCTTTTTTTGAAAATTTTCTATAAAAGAAAAAATATTTTTTGATTTTATGTTTTTCTATATGTACATATGATAACAATAATAAACCGCGATGTAACCACCTTTACCTCGTCCCTTCCTCTCACAGACGTTTTAGCGTTTTCCGGAGAATGCTTATAATTTCATAGACTCTCCTATCAAGAAATTGAAATCTTTATCTTGCAAGGTTTGTAAAGATGTCACCAATTGAAAGTTCCGTCTCACAATGTAAGTTCACACCATTTCCATTCTTCACCTGATCCTTTATAAAATGCTATCGTACATCAATGTGCATGGCTCTTGAGTGTTGTACGTTGTTGCAGCAAAGAGCAATCATACTTTTGTTATCACAGTACATAGGAATCTTATTGAATTGAAAACCATAATCTGTTAGCTGTGAACGCATCCAAAGGATTTGAGCACAACACCCAGATAAGGCAATATATTCTGCCTCTATACTCGATATCGCAGTGCACTTTTGCTTCTTAGAAGACCAGCTAACAAGTTTATCACCTAAGAATTGAGCGCTTCCTGATGTACTACGTCTAGTGTCCTGACACCCTGCGTGGTCGGCATCTGCATATGCTGTAAGTGACATATCGGTGTCCTTCGAGTACCAGAGACCCATGTTAATGGTTCCCTTTAGGTATCGAAAGATCCGTTTAACCACATTTAAGTGCTTTTCGGTAGGCTTTGCCTGATACCGGGCACATAAGCAGACTGCTGATGACATCAAATAACGTCTATTTTATAGCATCATTTATCCCATGTTATTAACCTATTTTGTATAATTATTGCAAAGAATTGTTACTTAATCGTTTATATTTGAGAATTGCAGTAATTATGGAGTACTTGGTGAAAGTTAGCAAAAGGCGCGCATTTTGGAGCTTAAATGAAGATATTTTGAAGATTACTATTCTGAAGACTAATACGCCGTATCCATCAAGGAAGATACGGCGTATCCGTGCCTGCACTCACCAAAGACCACAAAAGGACAGAAGATCAATACGCCGTTATCCAGAAAAGTCAATACGCCGTATGAAAGAATAAATATTGAATATACCTGAAGATATCAAACGTGGTCCCCTACACTAAGAAACCCCCAATACCGGTATCCCATCCCTTGATCGCCGTTCGAACAACTTCCAGACCCTATAAATACAAAACTCAAAAACGAGTTTTAAGTGTGCTAAATCATATTCTCGATACCTAAACCATAAAAGTCAATTTTCAGAGGAGAAAAAGAGCAGAAGAGGTCCAGCAACGTTATCCAATCCATAGAAGACAACGTGTAATTCCATATACTTTAGTAATCGTTCAGTTTTCGGTATCATTCGTTAACTCGGTTAGTTTACCTTGGCTAAATAATTGCTCTTGTATTTATTATGACGCTTGAAGACTAATACCTTTGGGTATTAGCCCTTATTATGAAGATCTGAATGTTTGGTATTGTTCATCTCGATTTCTTGATTTATCGTTGAATGCTTGTTTATGTTTATCAATTTATACTTGTTTACGTGCTTTTGTATGCGACCTATCATTCAACTGGATCTAGTGATACGGACCAAGTAATATAGAGTCTGGGATAACTCTCCATATAGTGATTTATACATCTAGAATTATAGGATCACAAATATTGTCCTGCTAAATCTGTGTCTAGGATACGCTTCAGGCTTAACTAGTTAATTGGATATTGCCAATGGTTTATTAGACGTGTTGACTAGAAGGTGAACCTTGATAATTCGACAAATAACGTACTGATTCCATTGGATAGTTAGACAAGTGGAGTACTAGTGTATAAATTGCCATTAAGCGGTAAATGGGTAAAGTCTCTATGAGCTATGGTTTAACAAGATCACCATTGCTTTAATCCCTAAATAGATTTATAATTAGAAAAAAAGAAGCTTTTATGTGGATGCTTTTAATTGTGATAGCATTAACGTGTCTAGGTCCTTAGGAAGAAGTCCCCCTAAGTCTTATATGCCTCTTCGAGATAAGTAATCATTGCACTGAATAAACAAACCAACTTCTAATTGGATTAATGATGGCTAATACAGATTTCAATCATAAGGCTTGACCGCTCTTTTATCTTCTGTTAATTTGCTTGCATGTGTTAAAGTGTCTTGAATTGATTGTAGTCACCAAACAAACTCGTGCCAGTCTCTCAGGCTGAAACCCCCCTTTTACCTGTTAGATTTAGGATTAGAACTAACATACGATTAACATAGGTTTGACTTAGATTAGAATTAACTTAGATTAGATAACCAAAATATAAATAAATTAAGAGATTTAACCTCGCTTCAAGTGTTTGACACTCTACTTACCACGAATCTACCACCGACCGGGTACACTACTCGTTAAAGTGTTGTTTTTGGTTAAGTCGGAAAAATATAAATTTAAAACTTGAACTATCATAAATAAACACCACACAATGACACATAAAGTTTTTGGCGCCGTTGCCGGGGAGTGAAATTTAATCTTGATTTTTATTTTATGTTTTGGATTTTAACATTAGATTAGATCTAACCCTTAAGAGTAGTGTTAATTAGATTAGTGTATATTCTTGTATATTCATTATATTTTAGTATATTTGTTAGTTTAATTGTTTGCTTGTATAATTGTGTGTTTAATTTAATTATTTCCTAATACACTGTTCTGGTCGATAACTCGATACGGCGTATCCACTTCCATTGGATACGGCGAATCCAACTTTCTATCCAATACAACGTATTCATTCAACAGATTAATACGGCGTATCCACTTCCATTGGATATGGTGTATCGATCATCTAGAACAGAATCCTTAGTTTTCTTATTTGATTTCTGTGCTAAATGTTTTTCTATCTCTCTTCAGAGCAAATCCTGCTGATATTTTTACCCTTGTTATAGATAGTTCTTATCAGAGCTAGTCGATTGAAGAAGTGATGGCAGATAAGGGAAAGAAGTCAAGTATGGAAACATTTACGCCTAATGACAAAGCAGATTACTATTCTGGGATTACAAGTATTACAGTTAACGGGAAAAATGCTTATGAACTAAAAGGAAAATTCTTGGATGATCTGCACAACAATGGTTTTAGTGGAACAAACGGGAAAGACGCAGTTGAACATATTGAATACTACCTAAAAATTATTGACCCAATCAAGCTACCCAGTGTAGATATTGATAAACTAAGAATTGTTGTTTTCCCAATCTCATTGGCAGGAGGTGCACGAAGATGGTTTGATAGAATCAAAGAATCAATCACTTGTTGGGTCGACTTAACTGCAAATTTTTTTGGAAAATACGACCCAACTAATCCAAGATTCAAAGGATGACTGGCCACAAAGTTCAGAAACTATAAAACGATGGATATATTCACCAAAGGAGCTTTGTGGGATTACTGAAAAATGGGTGGTGATGTAATTGAGGTATCTGATGATGAATCTTCTGATCTTAAAGAGTACTGGAGTGACAAGGAGGAAGAAACTGCCAAAATCTTTAAGATAGAAACTGACATTTTTAACTACGAGACACCTCTCTGTTTGGCATTCAATGAATTTAATTACATTCTCAAAGTAGATCCGGACTTACTTACAAAGGATATTATGGGGTTTAAAACATATGAAGATTACAAAGACGATTGGATCTACGAATGGAACGAAAATGTACTATGGGTGTATGATAAGCCATGGCTTGATAATGGAATATGGAAGGAACCAAAACCAGTCAAACATACTTGCAAGCCTTTCAACTATAAAACTGGGTGTTCGGAATGGCCAACCTGTAGTTGGAGAGAGGATGGTTATTATAATGGAGGAAATTTGCCTGGTGCTTACCATATTGGGGAAAAGTAGCCCATTACAATAGCTTGAATGATTGAGGCTCTGGAAGATAACGAACTATAAAATATGAAAGCTTACGATAATAAAGCTATCATGGAGGGTTTGAATTAGTGTTGATGAGTCAAGCAATGATCGTTGATTTTTTTTTATTTTTTTTTTTTTTTTCTTTTTTTATTATTTTTTTTTTATTTCTTATTTTATTTTTTCGTCTTCTTATTTAGTTGGAAAAATGGAAGATCCGTGATTATTTGCTACCACGATTATGTTGAAGTGAATATGAAACGAACCCATGAAGAAGGACAGAGTTATGTGGTAATCGAAACTCGCGAGGTGCCAGGTTTGCCAAATTAAAAAGATACAAGAATGATCTATATTGTTAAGATGAAGAGGAATATGTTGACGTAAATGAAGACGATTACTATGATCTTACGATCAAAGTGATGAGGCGTGATGAGCTTATCAGGAAATCTTTCGAACGGATGGAGAAGGAGGATGGTTACGCGCACCGAGTGAGAGCTAAAGAAAAGTCTAACTTAAAGACTTCGCTGTAAACAAAAAGTGATTACCGGGGAGGAACCCGGGATGTTATTTAATTTTATCGAGTCTGTCTTCCAGACATCAATACGGCGTATCTGCTCCAACACATACGCATATTAATTGTCTAGACGTTATCAGTCATTTACTTTTTATCACTTTAAAAACATTTTGTCAATCTGGACACATACGGCGTATTCATGCACATGATACGGCGTATTCACCAAAACTGTCTGACTCGTATTTAGTTTGTTTAGTTTAGTTTAAATTAACCGTAGGTACCAAGATAGGAATACATGTTTTTTCCTATGTTTTAACATGAACCGTGAAGCAAACGAAATATAACGAAATATTGGTTGGTGTAATTTATAATTCTGGTGGATCTTGATGTGTTGGGTCTGAAATTCAAGGCGGTTGTTAACACATCTTGCTCAATTAAACTCAACATGGAGAATCTACCGAGCAAATATCAGGGGAGTTTCTCATTCTAATTCTTTTTAATTCCCGTATTTAATGTTTTATCTATATACCGAGAACGTTGTATAATTCAAGTGAGGGGATGTAATTAGAATATTTACTTGTCCCATTTTTCACACTAAAATGCTTAAATTATGCTCAAATTTAAAAAAAATCAAGCATACTTTTGTGAAATTACTTGTTACATAACCCGGCAAAACAATAACCTTTTGTGTATAATATTGTGAGGATTTAAACATATAGTTCCATAATGTTTACCCAAAATTCCAACAAAAATATATGAGGTGTCGGTGATCGTTGTAGACTTTAGAACTTGGCTTGGTATATCTATTGAGACCGAACTGATAAGTACTATGGATTTAGTTGAGTAACTTGTTTAAATTGCGTAAAATTTTAGGAATTACACCCAATCGCTTTTACATGTGGCTTATTAAATAAATACACCACTGGTTAGTTATCCCCCACTATAACACCTTTGTTTTACTCTCTGTTTAAGAGTTAAGATTCCAAACCCATAGAGCCATTCCTTTTGGAACTACACATTATTTGTTTCGTTACCACCATTAGCCTATCCTGTTAGATTAAGTTTATTTTACAGCTTGCTAGGTTATTATAGTGTAATGTTTGTATTTCTCGAGTCTTGGTTCTATTTTGGTACGGTTGGAAGAGAAATTTGAACATCGACAAATGGCGAATTGTATTATATAGTCAAAAACTCATGTATTTTTACTACCATCGCAATTAATACGGTACGTCCAAAGAATAAAAGAATTTATCGAAGGAATTATCCGGTTATTATGATCGTGAAGATGGGTGAAACTACACCGATGTTGTGTATAGTGTTAGCATATAAAAAGAAAAAAATTGAAAAATTAGTAAAATCGCAACAAAAAGAGAAGAAAACGTTTGAAGATAATCATTTCGCAACTACTAAAGGAATTACACAAAGAATCGATTATTCGTTGATACAAATCAACGATGTAGAGTATTGTATAAAGTAGAAGATATCGCTACTTGCCTTGTAAAGTATGTAAAGTATGGGATGTTTGGGAAGTTAACCGTTACTGGAACGCTGATTGCTAGTTTTACGTACCTATAAAATATATAATAATAATACTACTTAGGTAAATTCCAACTATTCACCTTTAACCAAGGTAAAAAGTTGAGACTTACAAAAATAATATATAATATACGTATGTTTAACCGGGTAAGTATGATCACCCGGGTCGTTTCCCCAATGAATAGTGAAATTGAAACCACGTTTTACGTTCGGATCCTGATTTGAATGAAGCAAAGAAAATTTTGGATAAGCTATTACTACGAAATTAAGAAGCAACAAATAATGACAATTAAGCAAGTAAACAAATTTTAAATCTTAAAAATGTAAACTAAAATTTTTACTAGATAAAGAAAAATTGCCGAAGATTATTAAAAACAAAAGCCCTAATTTATATTTTTTTATAAAAATTTAATTAAACTAATTAAAACTTAACCCTAGTTTTTAATTAAAACTTAATAAACTAATTAAAAACTTAACTAATGGACTAATGATGCAAAAAGGAAAAGGACTAATGGGGAAAACACTTTCTGACGGGGGGAACTAACTGGCAAACAACTAAAATCGAAAAGTTACACTTTCTACCCTTAGAAATATACCCGATAACAGTAAGTCCCAAAATAAGTTGAAATTTGAAAAGTGCTTAAAATGAAAAACTCAAAGAAGCAAAGTTGTAAAGGAAGACAGGGGGAACAACTTTAACAAAAGCACTATAATCTGAAACTCAAAGATAAGCTCTAAAAAGAGCTTATTAATAAGCTGTTACAGAAAGGAGGGTTTAACCCTTGGTTTTAGAAAATAAGCTATAAAAAACTCAAAACTAGTTCAAAATGAAAAAGGAAAGAAGTTCTAAAGAGCTTATGATATGCTTAATCTATAAATGAAAAGAAATTAAAGCTTAAGCTACTTTTATACTACTGAAATCGATCATAAAATAAGCAAACTCAGGAAATAAGCAAAAGAGCACAAGTTTCAAATGAGCTTAAAGGCTTAAAAAGCTAAACTAAACTCTAAAACTTAAAGGACTTATAAAACGACTTATAATCTATCTAATTAAGCTAGAAAATCTAGATCCATAAGCTAAATTATCAAATTTAAATCCTAAAGTTTCTAAGTACTGTTTTTGGCTTTTTAACTTTTTGACAGCAAAAATAAGCTAAGATAATAAGCTAGAAAATGAAATTAAAGACTTGAACTATATTAAGCTATATAAAAACCTAAGTTCTACAAAGTTTTATAAACTAAATCCTAAAATTATTTATCTAAATGAGGCTGAGAACACAGCAGTACTAACTGAAGTTAGTACTGTTAGTGTAAAAGTTCAGCAGTACTTTCAAGAGAAAGTACTGCTAGTGTAACTTGACTTTTGAAAACAACAATAAGCAATGAAATAAGCTAGAAAATGACAACTAAAACTAAATTCTTAATAAGCTAAAGCTAAACTTAATCCTACTGAAATTAAAGCTAACAGTATTAACTTGTGAAAGCAGTACTAACTTGGAAGTTAGTACTGGTAGTGTAAAGGCTCAGCAGTATTAACTTATGTTAATACTGCTAGTGCAAATTTAGAGTGCACTAAACCAAACACTACTTAACCATTATGACAGATTTGAGAAAAGCTTTTTAAGAGAAATTTAATGAACAAACACTAAATACCAGATAAAAACTAGCTTAAAACAAACTTAACAATCATGATTAAACAACTGAATAAGCAAAATTCTAAGATCTTAACTAATTAAACTAATGTTTTTGGATTTTATGAGTTTTTATGACAGAAATTGATAACTAAAGTCTATTAATATTTAAGCAAAAACAGATGCAAAACATATAATAAATTGCACTAGAAGAGAAATTTTGAACACTAACAAGCAAAGAGGAATAAGCAAATAACAGATCTAAACATAGACAAGCAATATATCAATATTTAAACTAGAATTTATGGTAAATGAAAGAGAAACTGACAATACTCCTCTAGCTAAAAACAAGAGGAACCAAATTAAGGCAGCTACAAGTCTCTCTAGCTTATGAATAAGCTAGAGTATAAGTCCTGGGGTTCTCTCCAAGGTTAAGATCCCCATTCAAAAGCTTAGATACATATAAGATCCATAACAGGTTTAACGGATTTAAGGTTTTAAGTAAAGATTAATACTGAATTAAAACCTTGCTCTATTTCTGCTTTTAGAATGAAGAGCTTAATATGGGCTTATTAGCTTATTGAGACAAACTTAGCTTTACAGTAAGCTTAATGACTTTAAATAGAAGCTTAGAAAATGAGATTTAAACACTAGAAAACTGAATTTCATGTAATTAAAGAAGCTGATTACAATAACTTGATACAAAGGAAATTCATTTAAGAAAATTACGAATTTAATGCTAAATAAATTAATAAAAACTAATTATACTATAACCTAGATTAAAAATAGCAAAATTCAAAGACTCTTTGTGGGTGTGTGAGAATGAGGTCTTTTATAGTGCCCAGCTGAATCTTTCTGGGACCTCTCAGCCTGCTTTCAATCTTTCATATATATGCCATTCATTTAATCAATCATTTGATCATCAATGTAGGCGTTTGATCAAGATGTTGGACACATGGGAGTGCCAGAGTGTCTTTCCCTTGTTGTGACGTTTGTGTTAGTTTTGTGAGTAAGTTAGGCACAAAACCATCAAAATTTGTGCTTTTTTACTTGATGAATGTGGCTATTCTTTAATGAAATCCTTGATAAAGACTGATTTGACCTGGGTTTGGGATGTAGAACTCTTGAATTGAATTAAGCACCCTTAATTCTTGATTTGCCCTTTGTTTTAACATGGAGGTGAAATGGGGAGACGTTTGAATAGTAAAAAGTGGTTCCCGCTCCTTTCTTGACTGTTAAACAGTTGAACTTTGGGGATTAGCTACTTTTGGTCCTTGTTTTCTTTTTCATTTTTTCAAGTTATAAATAACCTTTTGGAAATGCAAAGAATGCTCCTTGTAGATGAAAGTTGGCTAAGGCTTGGGATCATTGGCTTCTTTTTGAACTCTTTTGATTCTCGTATGTCGTGTTTGCTCACTTTTTGACTGTTTTCTTGTGAATTTTTGGACCTTTTCATCCATTCCTGTATACTCATAACATAGATACAAGCATATTTTTGGCATTTTTGGTATGTTTTTGGTCTTATTTGGGGTTATTTTAGATACAAACGGATATGTGTAATTTACACTATCAAATACCAACTTAGGTTGTTGTTTTTATCTATGATCAAGACGTTGTATATAGTTGTGTCTTTGTACATGGTAACAGTCGGGAAAAAAGTGTCTAGCTATTGTATTTAGAACTTTATTCTATTTGTTTTGAATTTTTTAACAACATTTATTTCCCTTTCTTAATCATTAACATGGGTTTTAGCGAATGAGGATGTAATCGAGAGTGCATGTTCTATTCCGTCGTTTCGCCTTGTATGCATTTCTCTGCTGCCTTGTTGGTTTATTACTATTGGTGAAAGTAAAGAATCCATACACTTATATTACTCTACTTTTACTACTCTTTTGCTATTCGAGGTGGGATGTGAGCTGTAACATATTGTCTATATGTCGTTAGGGTGTGTAAGTGTGGTCTTTGTCGCCTCCCTGGAATATTGGTATCGATAAAGATTAGTTATAGTATAAACCTAGCCTTATCCTTACAAACCATATTTACCTTTATAAACTTGTTACTCCTTAGCTTTAGCGGTTGAGATGTGTATCCTTGCCAAGCTTATGATAGAATACTCGTCACGACCGAGCAATTGAGCGAATTAGTTACATGTTACCACATAGATTAGTTGAGTGATTTGAGTGTTTTTATCTTCCTATTTCGTGAGGTGTTTGGTTGTGTACTTGTAATAGATCAAATAAATGCTCTAACTAAAAATATCCTTAGGGTTACATTTTTATAAACTTCTAAAGGCTACTTGAGGACAAGTAGGATTCAAGTGGGGGATATTTGACGACATCAAATAACGTCTATTTTATAGCATCATTTATCCCATGTATTTAACCCATTTTATATAATTATTGCAAAAAATTGTTACTTAATCGTTTATATTTGAGAATTGCAGTAATTATGGAAAACTTGGTGAATATTAGCAAAAGGAGCGCATTCTGAAGCTTAAATGAAGATATTTTAAAGATTAATGATTCTGACTACCAATACGCCGTATCCATCAAGGAAGATACGGCGTATCCGTGCCTGCACTCACCAAATACCACAAAGGAAACTTGTTCAATACGTCGTATCTAGTGAAGACCAATACGCCGTATTAGAGATATAGTATGTGAATATTCTAGAAGATATCAAACGTGGTCCCTACTCCAAGAAACCCCAATACGCCGTATCCAATACCTTGGATACGCCGTATCGACACCGACTCTAAACCCTATAAATACAAAACTAAAAAACGAGTTTTAAGTGTGCTAAATCATATTCTCGATACCTAAACCACAAACATCGATTTTCAGAGGAGAACAAGAGCAGAAGAGGTCTTGTAACGCATTTCAATCCATAGAAGACAACGTGTAATTTCTTATACTTTTGTAATCGTTCAGTTTTTGGTATCATTCGTTAACTCGGTTAGTTTACCTTGGCTAAAACAATTACTCTTGTATTAATTATGATGTTTAAAGGCTAATACCTTCGGGTATTAGCCATTATTATGAAGATCTTAATGTTTGGTTTTGTTTATATCTCGATTGCTTATTTTATCGTTGTATGCTTGTTTATGTTTATCAATTCATACTTGTTTACGTGCTTTTGTATGCGACCTATCATTCAACTGGATCTAGTAATACGGACCAAGTAATCTAGATGCCAGGATAGCTCTCCATATAGTGATTTATACATCTAGAACCATAGGATCACAAATATTTTCCTTCTAAAATCGTGCTAAGGATACGCTTCTGGCTTAACTAGTTAACGGAAACTGTCTTTGGTTTATTGAACATGTTGACTAGTAGGTGAATCTAGATAATTCAACAAATAATGTTCTGATTCCATTGGATAGTTGGACAAGTGGACTACTAGAGTATAAATTGTCATTAAGCAATAAGTGGGTAAAGTCTTTATGAGCTAGGGTTTAACAAGATCACCATTGCTTTAATCCCTAAGATAGATTATAATCAGCAAATAAGGATGCTTTATGCGGATGCTTTAATTGTGATAGAATTAATGTGTCTAGGTCTTAGGATGAAGGTCCCGCTAGTTAAAATTGATATGCCACCTCAAGATAAGTAATCATTTCAATGAATAAACAAACCAACTTCTAATCGGATTAATGATGGTTAATACAATTTTCTATCATAAGGCCTCGACGCTCATTTATCTTCTGGTTAATTGCTTGCGGGGAGCTCGGGGGCAGTGTGGGGGGCCGCTAGACGGGGGTGGGGTTAAAGTGTCTTGAATTGATTGTAGTCACCAAACAAACTTGTGCCAGTCTCTCAGGCTGAAAACCCCCTTTTACCTGTTAGAAATAGGATTAAAACTAACATAGGATTAACATAGGTTTGACTTAGATTAAAATTAAGTTAGATAAGATAACTAAAATATAAATAAATTAAGAGATACAACCTCGCTTCAAGTGTTCAACACCCTACTTACCATAAATCTACCACCGACCAGGTACACTGCCCGTTAAAGTGTTGTTTTTGGTTAAGTCGGTAAAATAAATTTAAAACTTGAATCATAAAAATATACACCACACAACGACACATCACTAGCCCTACCTATGTTGAGGCACCATTGGGCTACAGAGTAGCCGTTATTCAGTTGAGAGTTGCATCACCACTCACCCACCATCCATCAGAGATACCATCACCACCCCTATTACTACCATCTACTACACACATAGATGATATTCCCGAGGTGGACATTTCGCTTCAGAAAATGAGCTCGTCTTACTGCTCCCAACGGTAGGTTTGAGGTTCAGGGAGACGTTTCAGCTGCTGCTTTATATTTTTTTTTTTTTTTTTTTCGGCTATATCAGCAGGATTAGATGTTGCTACTGTGGATGCCACCCCTGGATGCCCTATGTCTAGAGAGGTTGGCTATGGGATTGAGGATGTTTAGGATGACATGGTTAGGGATATGGAGGAGAGGGCACCGACCACTGTTGAGGGCTTGAGCCAGAGAGTGACAGATCTTTCCACTACTCTTGCTCGGGATACTCATGAGATACATGTTCGATTAGAGGACGCCAAGGATGACCGAGCTCTTTAGAGAGCCCGAGTCAACACATTGTTTAGATACAGATGATATCATCTTCACACAGTTTTACTTGTAGATAGCGAGGCTAGGTGCGCCCGGCAGGCATGGTCACAGGCCATGGACTGTAACACGGCGGTACATGCTGAGCTCCTAGCATATAGAGCCCAGGTTCAGACACATGAGACTGATATTCAGACACGGTTGCTCGTATTGGATCACTAGAGACTCTAGTTGCGACATTGGTGGCTCAGACTTCGTCACTACAGACATAGTTGACTACAGCTCTTGGACGTATTCAGACTCTGGAGGCTAGGGATCCAATACGCACTGATGACCCAGAGGATGCTGGTAGTAGTAGTTAGTGTTGTACCATTTTGTAGCTATCCCGTATAACCTGCTAAGTTTTATGGGTAACTCCCAGCTAGTAGGCTGTATGGATCTTTTGTCATCTTTTAGCTATCTTGTATGGCATGTTAAGTATTATAGGTAACTCCCAGCTAGCATTGCCTTAGGACCATATTTTCATTTTGTATCTCATTGTAGTGGTCATTGTAACCAAACTATCATGTATGATTATCGACATTGTTATATATGGATGTTGATTTATTTATGTCATTGTTGATCTCACTTCGGTTGTATATTTCATTGTGTGATGTGATCTCATTTTATTTATTGTGCATATGTCATGTCGCGTTTATGATTGTATGAAATCTAACGTGTATTATATTTTCTTGTGATTTGAAGAAAATGCCGCCAAAGAGAACCGCCACAACAACCACCCCCGCACCTATGACCAATGCTCAAATTAAGGCACTAATTGCCCAAGGAGTTGCTGATGCATTGGCAGAAATTGAAGCAAACAGAACCAGTAGAAATGGTGATGACAGCCATGATTCGGGAACTGGTAGCAGAAGGACAGAGCGAGCTGCTCGTGAGTGCACTTACAGTGACTTCTTGAAATGCCAACCCCTTAATTTCAAGGGTACTGAAGGAGTTGTTAGTTTAACTCAGTGGTTTGAGAAGATGGAGTCCGTATTCCATATTAGCAACTGCATCGTCGCGTGCCAGATCAAGTTTGCTACTTGCACTCTTCTTGGCAGTGCTCTGACGTGGTGGAATTCCCACGTCAAGACTGTTGGTCATGATGCTGCATACGGAATGCCATGGAAAACATTGAAAAAGATGATGACCGCCAAATATTGCCCAAGAGGCGAGATCAAGAAGCTAGAGATTGAACTCTGGAATTTGAAAGTCAAAGGTACTGATGTGTTGAGCTATAACCAACGTTTCTAAGAGTTGGCACTGATGTGTTCGAGAATGTTTCCCGGGGAATCGGATGAGGTCGTGAAGCTTGTGTCGGTGGTTTCCGACATGATTCAGGGAGTGTGATGGGCTTCTAAAGCCAAGAAAATGCATGATGACAATGAGTATTGCCATAAAATGATGGATCAGAAAATCCATAGTCTTGCTGACCGTTAAGTTGAAAACAAAAGGAAGCTTGATGACACTTCAAGGAACAACTAGAACCAACAATAGCTTTTCAAAAGGCATAATATGGCAAGGGCCTATACAGTTGTGCTTGGTGAGAAGAAAGTGCACGAAGGATCTAAACCTCTGTGCCCTAAGTGCAACTACTATCACGAAGGGCAGTGTGCACCAAGGTGCAACAAATGCAAGAAAGTTGGCCATCTGGCCCGTGATTGTAGGGGTGCTGCTTCTAACACTAACACTCAGCGGGGTGTCACTTGCTTTGAATGTGGGGTTCAAGGTCATTACAAGAAATACTGCCCAAAGTTGAAAAACAAGAATCAGGGAAATCAAGCTGGGAATGATAATGATGTGGCAAGGGCTTATGTTGTGGGCACGACAAGGACAAACCCAAACTCTAATGTCGTTACGGATACGTTTCTCCTAAACAGCCGTTATGCTTTGATTTTATTTGATACTGGTATCGATAGAAGTTTCGTGTCTACTGCATTTAGTTCTTTGATTGATATCGTTTCAACTATATTAGATCATGGTTATGACGTCGAGTTAGCTGATGGTAAAATAATTGAGGTTAATACACTTATACGGGGTTGCACACTAAATTTTCTGAATCATCCATTCAACATCGATTTAATGCCCGTAGAGCTCGGTAGCTTTGATGTCATAATTGGTATGGACTGGTTAATAAAATTTAGTGTCGTATAGTCTGTGATGAGAAAAATCGTTCGTGTTCCCCCTTTGGAAATGAAAATTTTAAATATTTCGTTGGTGACAGATGCAACAATGGACACGAGTATCGGATTAAACATCATCTCGTGCACCAAACCCAAAATGGATTTGCTAAAAGGATTCTGTCTTTTTGGCATATTACCGTATAGAAGGTAAGACAAGTCTAAGGAGAAGCGCTTGTAGAGTACCAATTATTCGAGACTTTCCTTAAGTTTTTCCCGAGGACTTGTCGGGTATTCCACCAGCCTGACAAGTGGAATTTCAAATTGATTTGGTACCTGGTGTTGCACCTGTAGCACGGGCACCTTATCGGTTAGCTCCGTCCGAGATGAAAGAATTATCGGATCAACTGCAGGAACTTTCCGACAAAGGCTTTATAAGACCCAGTTCCTCACCTTGGGGAGCTCCGGTCTTGTTTGTCAAGAAGAAAGGAGATTCATCCGGATGTGCATCAAATTTCCCGGGAATTAAATAAGCTAATGGTGAAGAACCGTTATCCCATTCCAAGAATTGAAGATTTATTCGTCAAATTTTAAGGTCGAGTGGTCTACTTCAAGATCGACCTAAGTTCGGGTTATCATCAACTACGAGTTCGTGAAGAAGACATCCCGAAGACCGCATTCAGAACTCGTTACGGCCATTATGAATTTCAAGTTATGCCTTTTGGTTTGACGAACGCACCGACTGTATTTATGTATCTCATGAATCGGGTGTGCAAACCATATCTGGACAAATTCGTGATTGTCTTTATTGATGATATCCTGATCTACTCAAAGAGAAAGCAAGAGAATGAAGAGCATCTCAAGTTAATCTTGGAGTTACTTAAGAAGGAGGAGTTGTATGCCAAATTTTCTAAGTGTGAATTTTGGATTCCCAAAGTATAGTTCCTTGGTCACGTGATTGACAGTCGGGGCATTCACATGGATCCTGCCAAGATCGAGTCTATTAAAGATTGGGCATCTCCTAAGACACCAACGGAGATTCATTAATTTTTAGGTCTCGCTGGTTATTATCGAAGGTTCATTGAAGGATTTTCGAAGATCGCCAAGTCAATGACCAAGCTTACTTAGAAGAAGGTCAAGTTTGATTGGGGTGACAAGGAAGAAAAAGATTTTCAATTATTGAAGGAGAAACTGTGTAGCGCACCAATCTTGGCTTTACCTGAAGGAGCCGAGAACTTTTTTGTTTATTGGGATGCTTCGCATAAAGGATTAGGTGCTGTGTTAATGCAAAACGAGAAGGGTTGGATTTCTTAGCATCACGTAAATGGTGATCCATGAGAAGAATTATACGTGTACGATCTGAGTTAGGAGCAGTAGTGTTCGCTCTAAAGGATTTTGAGAACTATATGTACGGAACAAGTGACACTGTGTATACTGACCAAAAAAGATTAACAACACACATTCTTGATCAAAAGGAATTAAATATGAGGCAACGTCATTGGTTGGAGTTGCTCAGTAATTACGATTGTGAAATTCGTTATCACCTAGGGAAAGCAAACGTAGTGGCCGATGATTTAAGCCATAAAGAACGGATTAAGCCATTACGGGTTTGAGCCTTGGTTATGACTATTGGTTTGGATCTCCCTAGGAAAATTTTAGAAGCTCAGATAGAAGCAATGAAACCAGAAAACTTCGAAGCAGAAGATGTAGGAGGTATGATCAGGAAGGATTTCCTAAAGGAAAAGTTGGAACCCTGTGCTGACGGAACTCTATGTTTAAATAACAGGAGTTGGTTACCATGTTATGGTGATCTGAGGACTTTGATTATGCATGAGTCCCACAAGTCAAAATATTCTGTTCATCCGGGTTCTGACAAGATGTACTAAGACATGAAGAAATTATATTGGTGGCCTAACATGAAGGCCGATATTGCCACTTATGTTAGCAAGTGTTTGACGTGCTTAAAGGTCAAAGCTGAACACCAAAAACCATCTGGTTTGTTGGTGCAACCTGAGATTCCTCAGTGGAAGTGGGACAATATCATCCCTGGATTTTATTCAACAAGCTCCCTTAAGATGTCAGGTGGTTTATGATACCATTAGGGTGTTTGTATACAGGTCTTACTAAGTCTGTCACTTTTTGCCGATGAGGGGGAAAATGTCTCTATAGCCAAATTGGCAAGACTATACTTGAAGGAAGTAGTCACGAGACATGGAATTCCAGTCTCAATCATTTGTGACCATGACGGTAGATTCACGTCAAATTTCTGGAGAGCGTTTCAAAAGGCTTTGGGTACTCGTGTGGATATGAGTACTGCTTACCATCCGCAGACCGATGGACAAAGCGAAAGAACCATTCTGACACTAGAAGATATGTTACGCGCTTGCGTAATAGACTTTGGGAATGGTTGGGATAGACACTTACCGCTAATCTAATTTTCATACAACAACAGTCACCACACTAGCATTAAAGCTGCCCCATTTGAGGCACTTTATGGACGGAAGTGTCGATCACCTGTTTGCTGGCCGAGTCGGTGATGAATCAGATCAAAAAAACGGGGGTTTCCAGAAATTATTCAAGAGACAACCGAAAAGATCATTAAAATCAAGAGCAGAATTCAAGCCACTTGTGATCGCCAGAAGAGTTACGTCGATGTGAGGCGTAAGCCTTTAGAATTTCAAGTTGGTGACAGAGTTATGTTAAAAGTTTCGCCTTGGAAAGGGGTTATCCGTTTTGGCAAACGGGATGTTGTCACAGAGGTATATTGGACTTTCATGGTATTAGCTAAAGTGGGAAACCACGTTGCTACAGACTCGGAAACTTCCTCTACAAACTAAGTGGGGTTCATATGCACGTTTCACGTATTCTAATTTAAAGAAGTGGTTTATCCGACGTGCCTGTTGGCAATTCCTATGGATGAAATACATATTTATGTCAAGCTTCACTTCGTTGAAGAACCAGTGAAGATCTTTGGATCGTGAAGTCTAATGGTTGAAACAAAGCCAGTATTTAATTATCAGTTCGGTGGAAGTCTAGGTGAGGTTCATGAGTTCACTTGCGGAATGTGATTATCAATTTTGAAATAAATATCCGCATCTCTTCCTAAAATCCGCACCCTCGACAAGTGCCGCATCTTGAGCCTTGTGGACAAGGCTCCTTTAATGGGGGAAGACTGTAACAATCCGTTATTTCAGGTCATTTTACGACTTCATTTATGCAATTATTTATTTTTAGACTTTTACGCGTTTACTTTTAATTTTTAGGGATAAAGCCGTAGAATACCAACGAACTTTTCAAAATTTATCGATTTGGTACGTGTACTTCAAATATTTATCCGATTTCGGTACGTGTAAATTTTATAAAGTGTTTCATTTACACATTTTGAGGACGTGTCATATGTGATAGGCTGACACTGGAAATCAATAACGTGTCACATCAATCAAAATGTGCAAATGAGAACACCTTTATGAATGTACAGTACCAAATCGATAATTTTTGAAAAGTACACGTACAAATTCGCATTAATTTTGAAAAGTTCGTTGGTATTCTAGGCCTTTTCCCTAAAAAAATTAAAAGTTAAACGCGTAAAAGTCTAAAAATAAATATTTGCATAAATGAGTCGTAAAATGACTGGAAAAATTACGGTTGTTAAAGTCTTCCCCATTAAAGGAAGCCTTGTACAAATAAGGCTAAAGATGCGGCGGACTTGTCCGAGGTGCGGATTTTAGGAAGAGATGCGGATATTTCTTTCGAAATTGATCTTCACGTTCCCATGTGAACTCAGGACCTCTCCTAGAGTTCCATCGAACCTTGATAATTGGAATACGGCTTTGCTTTAACCGTTTGACCTCACGATCCATGATCTCCACTGGTTCTTCAACGAAGTGAAGCTTGTCATCAATATGTATTTCATCCAACGGAATTGCCAACGGCTCGTCGGATAAACACTTCTTTAAATTGGATACGTGAAACGTGCTATGAACCCTGCTTAATTGTTGAGGAAGTTCGAGTCTGTAAGCAACGGTTCCCACTTTTGCTAACACCTTGAAAGGTCCAATATACCTCGGGTTCAACTTCCCCCGTTTGCCAAAACGGATAACCCCTTTCCAAGGCGAAACTTTTAACATAACTCTGTCACCAACTTGAAATTCTAAAGGCTTACGCCTCACATCGGCGTAACTCTTCTGGCGATCACGAGCGGCTTGAATTCTGCTCTTGATTTGAATGATCTTTTCGGTTGTCTCTTGAATAATTTCTGGACCGGTGAGCTGAGCATCTCCGACCTCGGCCCAGCAAACAGGCGATCGACACTTCCGACCATAAAGTGCCTCAAATGGGGCAGCTTTAATGCTAGTGTGATAACTGTTGTTGTATGAAAATTCGATTAGCGGTAAGTGTCTATCCCAACCATTCCCAAAGTCTATCACGCAAGCGCGTAACATATCTTCTAGTGTCTGAATGGTTCTTTCGCTTTGTCCATCGGTCTGCGGATGGTAAGCAGTACTCATATCTAAACGAGTACCCAAAGCCTTTTGAAACGCCCTCCAGAAATTTGACGTGAATCTACCGTCACGGTCACAAATGATTGAGACTGGTATTCCATGTCTCGTGACTACTTCTTTCAAGTATAGTCTTGCCAATTTGTCCATAGAGTCATTTTCCCTCATCGGTAAAAAGTGTGTAGACTTAGTAAGACGGTCTACAATCACCCAAATGGTATCATAACCACTTGACGTCTTAGGGAGCTTGGTGATAAAATCCATGGTGATATTGTCCCACTTCCACTGAGGAATCTCAGGTTGCACCAACAAACCAAATGGTTTTTGGTGTTCAGCTTTGATCTTTAAGCATGTCAAACACTTGCTAACATAAGTGGAATGATACGCCTCTTGGTTTGGCACCACCAGTTTTAATTTTTCAAGTACTATTACCATACTTGTCAGTACCCGAATGACAAAATATTTTGACTTGTGGGAATATGCATATCAAGGTCCTCAGATCACCGTAGCACGAATAACCAAAATCATTGTTATTTAAAACCATGAGTGTTCCGTCAGCACGCGGTTCCAACTTTTCCTTTGGGAGATCCTTCCTGATCATACCTCCTACATCTTCTGCTTCGAAGTTTTCTGGTTTCATTGCTTCTATCTGAGCTTCTAAAATTTTCCTAGGGAGATCCAAACCAATAGTCATAACCAAGGCTCGAACCCGCAATGGCTTAATCCGTTCTTTACGGCTTAAAGCATCAGGCACTACGTTTGCTTTCCCCGGGTGATAAAGAATTTCACAATCGTAATCACTAAGCAACTCCAACCAATGACGTTGCCTCATGTTCAACTCCTTTTGATCAAGAATGTGTTGTAAACTTTTGTGGTTAGTGAACATAGTACACTTTGTTCCGTACAAATAGTGTCTCCAAATCTTTAGAGCGAACACTACTGCTCCTAACTCCAGATCATGAGTCGTATAATTCTTCTCATGGATCTTTAGTTGACGTGACGCATAAGCAATTACCTTCTCGTTTTGCATTAAGACAACACCTAATCCTTTATGCGAAGCATCGCAATAAACAATAAAGTTCTCAGCTCCTTCTGGTAAAGCCAAGATAGGTGCGCTACATAATTTCTCCTTCAATAATTGAAAAGCTTTTTCTTCCTTGTCACCCCAATCAAACTTGACCTTCTTTTGAGTAAGCTTGGTCATTGACTTGGCGATCTTTGAAAATCCTTCAATGAACCTTCAATAATAACCAGCGAGACCTAAAAATTGACCAATCTCCGTTGGTGTCTTAGGAGATGCCAATTTTTATAGACCGATCTTGGCGGGATTCCACGTGAATACCATTGAGTGTCAATCACGTAAACCATGGAATGTGTACTTTGGGAATCCAAAATTCACACTTAGAAAATTTGGCATACAACTCCTTTTTCTTAAGCAACTCTAAGATTAACTTAAGATGCTCTTCGTGTTCTTGCTTGCTCTTTGAGTAGATCAGAATATCGTCAATAAAGACAATGAAAAATTTATCCAGATATGGTTTGCACACTCGATTCATGAGATCCTAAAATACAGCCGGTGCGTTAGTCAAACCAAATGGCATAACTTGGAATTCATAATAACCGTAACGAGTTTTGAATGCGGTCTTCGGGATGTCTTATTCACGGACTCTCAGTTGATGATAACCCGACCTTAGGTCGATCTTCGAGTAGACACTCGACCCCTGAAGTTGATCGAATAAATCGTCAATTCTTGAAAGTAGATAACGGTTCTTCACCGTTAGCTTATTTGATTCCTGGTAATCTATGCACATCCGGAATGATTCATCCTTCTTCTTGTGAATAAAAGACACACGGAAATCATCCACACTAGAAGGTCCTCCTAGACCTAAACACATATTTCTGTCACAATTAAAGCATTCCGCATAAAGCAGCCTTATTACTTGATTATAGCTTGAAGCATTAAAGTTTTCATACTGTTGCTTCAGCATGGCCTTCTGTGTCTTCTTTGTTGCTTCATTCCCTCCAAATCGAGCTTTAATAGCAGCAAACATTGATTGAGCATCAACATAGTGATCAAAGGTAAGTTGATATTCATTGGGCAGTGCCATGAGCAGTAGACTTCTGGCCTTTACATCATTCTTTTTACACGTCTTTTCTTCAGTAGTAGAAGGCACAGTCATCTTTACTGCTGTTGATGGACCAGTTTCTTGTGCTGTAACAGGAATAGGTACCCACGAATTCCCATTCTCTATGACCTCCCATAGAGCATAATCCTGGATCTGAAAGTACTGTTTGATCCTTATCTCCCACATCTCATACTCCCCGAGTTTGAGCATGGGAAGCTTAGCCAACGCATTGTTCTGAGTGTTCTCCAACTCCATTACTTCTAGATCAAAGTTTCTCAAAGCACAGACTCTGGTACCACTTGTTGATCCCACGCCTTGATCGATTCTTTACGTAGTAAAGTGTTTGTCACCTTGGATGAATCCAAAATAACAATAGATGAGACTTTGTTTGTATATCAAAATGTATGCGGAATCTACACTTTGATACTCTAGAAGTATTTAGCAATGGAACAGTACCAACAATGAATATATCATAAACTGCTTCAATATTATTAATAATACGAGTACACTTGATTAGTACTAGGGTTACAAACCTTGAAGCTATTACAATCTTTCTTTAAGATGTATTCTCTATCTCTTAAGCGTATGTGTCTATGTATGCGTATCTAAAACCTTAACTTAGGATCTCCTTTTATACACCACAAGGAGTCCTTTACAAGATAACTATCAATCATAATCACATACAAATCTTCCTAAAATATAAAAGATATACATTCCTTATTTATCTCCAAGTTAGCAGCTTTGACCATCAGCAATATTAATCTTTCTTCTAGCAGTATTAACTAACTGTGGCAGTACTAAGTATGTACTGGCAGTACTAACTCCATTAGTACTGTTAGTTTTACCTTGGCAGTATTAACTCTTATGAAGATTTATTCCCAACATTCTAACCCGCAACATCCTAAATCCGACATGGTATACGTTCGTTCCCGGTGATAGCTAATCACCCGAACGGGGATTGTCAATCCCAAATAGATCTATCTATAACATTCGCGCTCACAGTCCAGTAATTGACAGTTCATGATGATGGGCTCAGTGGGTTATCGCTACTTAGGCAAACACGTAATCATAGTATAAAATGTACACTTGCGTCCAATTTGTAAAACAAAGCATGTTCTCACCCCAAGGATGTAAATCATTTAAATAATTGTAAAACATGGGGCTATGAACTCACCTTAGTAAATAGTCCTTTGAAAATAATATTAGATATCCAAGTTTGAATCACACCGTCAAATACCTAAGTAAATACGGCCAGTCTTAGTCTACAAATTTAGGCTAAAGACTCAATGTATAAACTACAATAAATTGTTAGTTTATATATACTGTTATCACTTGTGTGGTGGTGCACATGTTTTATGTATTCATATTCACTTGATGATTCTTGGGAAGGTATATGATTTCACACGTTCTAGTATAAGTATAAACGTTTATTAATAAATATCCATATTTATTAAGTCGTGGTTTAACTTGTTATGATAAATATATAACTCGTCCGATTTGTTAAGTGTTTACAAAAATCACTTTCATTTACAAAATACCCTTAAGGTTCTTGTAATTACAAAACAGCCCTTCTAATTTATGAAAATGTAATAACTAATATTTATCGATACCAATATTCTAGAAGGGCGACAAAGACCACACATACACACTCGTAACGACGGGATAGACACATGTGACTGCTCACTCCCACCTCGAATAAGCTAAAGAGTAGGAATATTAGAGTACTATAGGGTATGGATCTTCTAACTTTCACCAATAGTAATAAACCAACAAGGCAGCTGAGACATACATACATGGCCGACGGAATAGACATGTAAGCTCGATCACATCCTCATTCGGGTAAAACCCATGGTTAATGATTAGGAAAGGGAATTAAATTGTTGTTAAATAAAAATTACAAAACAAATAGATTAAGTCTAAAATACAAGTTGCTAGACACTTTTTCCTGACCGTTATCATGATAAAGACACAACTATTTATAACATCTTGATCATAGATAAAAAACAACAACCTAAGTTGGCGTTCCCGTAATGGTCAACTTCCCAAACATCCCATACTTTACATACTTTGGCAGGAAATGAAGCAGATATCTTCCACTTTATATATCAAAGCTCTACGACGTCGATTTGTATCAACGTATAATCAATCCTTCGTGTAATTTCTTTGGTAGTTGCGAAACGATTATCTTCAAACTTTTCCTTCTCTTATTTGTTGCGATTTTTCTCATTTTTTATTTTTTTTATTTTACTAACACTATACTAAAACGAAACTCATGAAGTTTTCACATCTTCACGTTCATAATAATTCCCGGATAAATTCGTTTCGAATATTCTTCGTTCTTCGAACGTACCATTAATTGTGATGGTAGTAAAAATACATGAGTTTTGACTATAATATACATTCCCATTTGCGATGTGCAAATTTCTTCCAACCATACCAAAATAGACACAAGACTCGGGAAATACAAACTTTACACTTTAAGCAACTAGCAACTGTAAAATAAACTTAATCTAACAGGGTAGGCTAAGGTGTAACGAAACAAATAATTGGTGTAGTTCCTAAAGGATTGGCTCTACGGGTTGTTCTAGGGGTATCTTACTCTTAAAATGAGAGTAAACAAAGGGTTTATACGGGGGTTAACTAACCAGTGTAGTTAGTTAATAAGCAACATGTAAAGGCGATTTGGGTGTAATCCTAAAATTTACCAATTTAAACAAGTTACTCCATCTAAATCCCAGTATACTCATAAATGCGGTCTCGAATAGATATACCAAGCCAAGTTCTAAAGTCTACAACATCACCGACACACTCATATTTTTGTGGAATTTGGGTAAACATTTGGAAACGGATAGGTTAAATCCTCACAATATCTAACAAGGGTTATTGTGTGCGGGTTATGTATCAAGTAATTTCACAAAAGTATGCTTGAAATTTTTTAAATTTGAGCATAATTTAAGCATTTTAGTGTGAAAATTAGGACAAGTAAACATTCTAATTCCATCCCCCTACTTGAATTATACAACGTCCTCGTTGTATAGATAAAACATTAAATACGAGAATTAAAAGAATTAGAATGAGAAACTCCTCTGATATTTGCTTGGTAGATTCTCCATGTTGAGTTTTTTTAGCAAGATTGTGTTAAACAACCGCCTTGAAGTTTCAAGACTCCAACACTCAAATCTTCCAGATTTGTAAATTCTCCACTAATATTCTTTGATATTCTTTGCTTCCAAGGTCCTATATAAAATATAGGGAAAAACGTGTATTCCTATCTTGGTACCTACAGTTAATTTAAATTAAATTAAACAAACTAAATACGAGTCAGTTTTGGTAAATACGCCGTATTACTAGAACTGACAATAATGTTTTTTAAAGTGCATAAAAAGTAAAGACTGATAACAGTCAGAGAACTATCAATACGCCTTATGGTTTAGATGCGATACGCCCGTAATTGTTGTCTGGGAAGACAGACTCGATAAAATTAAATAACATTCCGAGTTGTCTCCCGGGAAGCACTTTTGTTTACTGTGAAGTCTTTAAGTTAGACTTTTCTTCAGCTTCTCACTCGGTGCGTGTAACTATCCATCCTTCGTCCATCATCTGAAAGATTTCCTGGTAAGCTTGGCACGCCTCTTCACTTATGATTATAAGATTGTCGTATTCGTCTTCTTTTACAACAACATATTCTTCTTCATCATTGAACAAATATTTGATCATCTTGTATCTTTTTATTTGGCAAACCGGCACCTCGCGAGTTTTGATAATACATAACTCATGTCCTTCATCATGAGTTTTGTTTTCACATTCCCCTTCATCAAAATTATGGTAGTAAATTTCATGGCTCTTCCATATTTTCCAACAATCATTGCTTGATTCATCATCACTGATCAACCCTTCCATGACAGTTTTGTTCCTTAAAGGTTCATCTTTTAGTTCGCTATCTTCTAGAGCCTCTTACTATTCAAGGTCTTGGTAATTGAGCGAGTTTCCAATATGGTAAGCACTGGGAAAATTTCATCCATTACAATAATCATCCTCTCTCCAACTACAGGTTGGCCATTCCGAACATCCAGTTTTATAGTTGAAAGGCTTGCAAGTATGTTTGACTGGTTTTGGTTCCTTCCATATTCCATTATCAAGCCATGGCTTGTCATATACCCATGGTACATTCTCGTTCCATTCGTAGATCCAATCGTCTTTGTAATCTTCATAGGTTTTAAACCCCATAATATCCTTTGTAAGTAAGTCCGGATCTACTTTGAGAAGGTAATTAAATTCATTGAATGCCAAACAGAGAGGTGTCTCGTAGTCAAAAACATCAGTTTCTATCTTAAAAATTTTGGCGGTTTCTTCCTTATCACTCCAATATTCTTCAAGATCAGAAGATTCATCATCAGATACCTCAATTTCATCACCACCCATTTTCCAGTAATCCCACAAAGCTCCTTTGGTGAATATATCCATTGTTTTATAGTTTACGAACTTTGTAGCCAACCAGCCTTCGAATCTTGGATTGGTTGGGTCCCATTTTATTACGGGAGTGTTATTTCCCTCGATGCGAGAAGGCGGGTAGTATTTTCCAAAAAAATTAGCGGGGGGGGGGGGGTAGCAGTTAAGTCGACCCAACAAGTGATTGATTCTTTGGTTCTATCAAACCATCTTCGTGCACCTCCAGCCAATGAGATTGGGAAAACAACAACTCTTAGTTTATCATGATCTACATTGGGTAATTTGATTGGGTCAATAATCTTTAGGTAGTATTCAATATGCTCAACTGCGTCCTTCCCGTTTGTTCCACTAAAAGCATTGTTGTGCAGATCATCCAAGAATTTTCCTTTTAGCTCATAAGCCTTTTTCCTGTTAACTATAATACTAGTAATCCTGGAATAGTAATCTACTTTGTCATTAGGCACAAATGTTTCCATACTTGACTTCTTTTCCTTTTCTGCCATCACTTTTTCAATCGACTAGCTCTGGTAAGAATTATCTGTAACAAGGGTAAAAATATCAGCAAGATTTCCTCTGAAGAAAGATAGAAAATTTTTTAGCACGTAAATCAAATATAAAAACTTAGGATTCTGATTCTATTTTAGTTGACCGATACGCCGTATTCAATTGAAGTGAAGTATGCCCCGTATTAAATCTATGAAAGAATACTTTGTATTGACAAAGGTTGGATACGCCGTATCCAATGGAAGTGGATACGGCTGTATCGAGGTATCAACCAGAACAGTGTATTAGAAAACAATTAAATTAGACACACAAATATACAATCAAACAATTAGACTAACAAATATACAAAATATACAGAATATACAAGAATATACAGTAATCTAATTTACAATACTCCTAAGGGTTAGATCTAAGTGTATATTCTTGTAAATTAAATCTCTCAATTTATTTATATTTTGGTTATCTAATCTAAGTTAATTATAAATCTAATTAAAACTGTGCTAATCTATTTAGTTTTAATCCTAATTCTAACAGGTAAAAGGAGGGTTTCAGCCTAAGAGACTGGTACAGGTTTGGTTGGTGACTACAATCCATTCAAGACACTTTAACCCACACAAGCAAATTAACAGAAGATAAAAGAGCGGTCGAGCCTTATGATAGAAAACTGTATTAGCCATCATTAATCCGATTAGAAGTTAGTTTGTTTATTCAGTGCAATGATTACTTATCTCGAAATAGGCATATAATTGACTCGTCATTAGGAGAGACTTCATCCTAAGACCTAGACACATTAAAGCATTCACATAAAGCATCCTTATTACTTGATTATAATCTATCTTAGGGATTAAAGCAATGGTGATCTTGTTAAACCCTAGCTCATAGAGACTTTACCCACTTACTACTTAAAGCAATATATACTCTAGTATCCACTTATTCTAACTATTCAATGGAATATAACATACTTGTTGAATTATCTAGATTCACCTACTAGTCAACATGTTCAATAAACCAAAGGCAATTTCCGTTAACTAGTTAAGCCAGAAGCGTATCCTTAGCACGATTTTAGAAGGACAATACTTGTGATCCTATGATTCTAGATGTATAAATTACTATATGGAGAGCTATCCCGGCATCTAGATTACTTGGTCTGTATCACTAGATCCAGTTGAATGATAGGTCGCATACAAAAGCACGTAAACAAGTATGAATTGATAAACATAAACAAGCATACAACGATAAATTAAGCAATCAAGATATAAACAAAACCAAACATTCAGATCTTCATAATAATGGCTAATACCCGAAGGTATTAGCCTTCAAACATTAAAATTAATACAAGAGTAATTATTTTAGCCAAGGTAAACTAACCGAGTTAACGAATGATACCAAAAACTAAACGATTACAAAAGTATAAGAAATTACACGTTGTCTTCTATGGATTGGAATGCGTTGCAAGACCTCTTCTGCTCTTTTTCTCCTCTGAAAATCGACTTTTATGGTTTAGGTATCGAGAATATGATTTAGCACACTTAAAACTCATTTTTGAGCTTTGTATTTATACTGTCTGGAGTCGGTGTCGATACGGCGTATCCAAAGGATTGGATACGGCGTATTGGAGTTTCTTAGAGTAGGGACCACGTTTGATATCTTCTAGAATATTTACATACTATATATCCAATACGGCGTATTGGTCTTCTTGATACGGCGTATTGATCTTCTTTCCTTTGTGGTCTTTGGTGAGTGCAGTCACGGATACGCCGTATCTTCCTTGATGGATACGTTGTATTGGTCTTCAGAATAGTAATCTTCAAAATATCTTCATTTAAGCTCCAGAATGCGTGCCTTTTGCTATTATTCACCAAGTACTCCGTAACTACTGCAATTCTCAAATATAAACGATTAAGTAACAATTATTTGCAATAATTATATAAAATGGGTTAAATACATGGGATAAATGATACTATAAAATAAACGTTAATTGATGTCATTGGTAAGGAATGCCAACAACAAAATAAATGACAAAAGGCCGTGAGAGCTTACATTGTTAAACCAAATTACAAGAACGGATATGTAGGAAAGTTACCCTTCTATAACAAACGTAAGTTGCACCACATTAGACCATGCACTGTGAAGTGCAATAACTACAAGAGTGTTGGCCATGTGAGTAGAAATTATAGGGCACCCGTTTCGATAATCAACTTAGAGGCCGCAGTGGCAAATTAGAAATTTGAATCGTGCGAACCGTATTTAGGAGGTTAAAACTCGTAGGAACTCTAACGCCGTTAAAGATAACACTGGTACTTAAGGAGAGATATTTCCTTATCTAGTGAAACCTAAGTAGACTTAGACTGTAATCTCTAAGAGTTTTGCACTAGTACTTTCCTATGAATTTCGTGTATTGTGTGGATTTTCCTAAATCCTTTATTCAATTTGTGTCATGATGATTTTGTTAGTTACACTTTAATTCTATAGTAAATGTATGTAAGCTACTCATTGACTATGTTACCGTCTTACAACCCATTTCACTATTATTATATGAACTGTCTTACTGTTAAAAACTAGTTGGATGGTATCTTATGAACTATTTTAGTGTCGTCTTATAAACATAGTTGTTGTTGCGTTATAAACTATTTTACCACCAGTTTACAAACCAACAAATAGATTAAGTCTAAAATACAAGTTGCTAGACACTTTTTCCCGACCGTAACCATGATAAAGACACAACTATTTACAACTTCTTAACCATAGATCAAAAACAACAACCTAAGTTGGCCTTCCCGTAATGGTCAACTTCCCAGTCATCCCATACTTTACATACTATACAGGGTAAGTGGCGATATCTTCCACTTTATACAATACTCTACATCGTCGATTTATATCAACGAATAATCGATCCTTCGTGTAATTTCCTTCGGTAGTTGCGAAACGATTATCTTTAAACTTTCCTTCTCTTTTTTGTTGCAATTTTTCAAATTTTTTTGATTTTTTTTATTAACACTATACTACGAAAGTCGAAGTAGTTTCACCATCTTCACGATCATAATAATTCCGTATAATTCCTTTGATAATTCTTTATTCTTCAGATGTACCATTAATTGCGTTGGTAGTAAAAATACATGAGTTATGACTATAATATACATTCCTAATTGCGATGTGCAAATTTCTTCCAACCGTACCAAAGATAGAAAATTTTGACACAAGACTCGGGAAATACAAACTTGACACCTTAAGCAACTAGCAACTATAAAATAAACTTAATCTAACAGGGTAGGCTAAGGTGTAACGAAACAATCAATTAGTGTATTTCCTAAAGGATTGGCTCTAGGGTTGTTCTAGGGGTATCTTACTCTTAAAGTGAGATTAAACAAAGGGTTTATACGGGGGTTAACTAACCGGTGTAGTTAGTTAATAAGCAACATGTAAAGGTGTTTTGGGTGTAATCCTAAAATTTACCAATTTAAACAAGTTACTCCATCTAAATCCATAGTACTCATCACTGCGGTCTCGAGTGATATACCAAGCCAAGTTCTAAAGTCTACAACATCATCGACACACTCATATTTTGTGGAATTTAGGTATACATTTGGAAACGGATAAGGTTAAATCCTCACAATATCTAACAAGGGTTATTGTGTGCGGGTTATGTATCAAGTAATTTCATAAAAGTATGCTTGAAATATTTTTAAATTTGAGCATAATTTAAGCATTTTAGTGTGAAAAATAGGACAAGTACACATTTCTAATTCCATCCCCCACTTGAATTCTACAACGTCCTCGTTGTTATATAAAACATTAAAACTACGAGTATTAAAAAAGAATTTAGAATGAGAAACCCCTTGAAATTTGCCGTAATTCTCCATAGTAGATTTAATTGAGAAAGAATTTTGTATGTTGAACAGCCGCCTTGAAGTTTCAAGACTCCAACACTTCAAGATCTCCAGATTTGTAAATTCTCCACCAATATTCGTCGATATTTCTTTCACGAGGTCCTGTGTAAAAAATAGGAAAAACGTGCATTCCTATCTTGGTACCTACGGTTAATTTAAACTAAACTAAACAAACTAAATACGAGTCAGTCTGGTGAATATGCCATATCATGTGCATGAATACGCCGTATTGACAGAACTGACAATAATATTTTTAAAGTGCATAAAAAAATAAAGACTGATAACGTCCAGACAATCAATACGCCGTATGGTATGGAGCGGATACGCCGTATTGATGTCTGGGAAGACAGACTTGATAAAATTAAATAACAATCCGGGTTGTCTCCCGGGAAGCACTTTTTTTACAGTGAAGTCTTTAAGTTAGACTTTTCTTTAGCTTCTCCTTTCATTCCATCTCATGCACGCTAATGTGCCCGCGTGTGAGCCATTCTTCCGTCCTTGCATCTCGGATGTAATCGGGTCCTAAGTTCAAGACTCCTTTGTAGAACCCCTTAAGCTTTTGGTTATGGATGCGAGATTCCATTCTTCTTATCTTCATTACTTACCTTCAGTAATGGTGGGATCTTGTTGCATTGCTCATTAGTGTGGTGTTTAAACCTCGGATGTGATCGCATAATTTGGTAAGTTACTTCATCATTACCATTGTAAATGGTAATCGTACCTTTGAACCATCTTGTTTTAATTCCAACTTCTCTTAAAAATGGTTTGCCAAAAATAACATCGCCCATTCCTTCATCACGATAAGCATCCATATCTTCTAAAACTGCGAAATCCATCACAACAGAAAAGGTTCCAACAAAATTAGGCACATTCATTAAAGCTCCTATAACATTATTCCCTTTGTACACCATCTTATCTTTCATTATAGAATTATGAACTTATATTGGACATTCACATTGACATACAATAATGGGAAGAAGTTTACGTGTGTAAATTCAAATCCTATCATGCAAGAAAACTTTAAGTTGTGAGCACAATCTATATGGATCTTCTTATCATAGTCGCAATAACTAGGGTAATCATCAATTTCAGTATCAAGTTCATCATCCCTAGTTCTAAATTCCTCAATTACCTCACCTTCCTCAATGGTGGGCATCAAGATCATCACCTTGGATTTCCTCCAAAGCTCAAATGTACATTTAGACATTTAATTTCGATGTAATCTTCATTTAAATGTCTAAATGATCTATTAATCACCAAAGTCTCTCCCATAAGCCTAACTTCTAAATCAAGCTCCATTTTTTCTCTTAAACTTAGCATGTAGACCCTCTTAATTAAACTACTAGCAGGTTTAACACTTTTGAAAATAATCCTTTCTTCCCCAATCCTCAAAGTAATCTTTCATTTGAAAACATCAATCTTAGCACGGGCGGTAGACAAAAATGGTCTTCCGAGGATCAAAGGCACTTTGATATCCTCGGGCATATCAAGAATTATAAAGTCTACTGGAAAACAAATTTGCCAATACCTACTAGCACGTTTTTAGCTATTCCTTTTGGATATTTCACTGTCCTGTCTGCTAATTCACTGTTAGTGTGAGCTAATTCGCCTAACCCTAAGTTAAGGTAGGTCGAGAGAGGTATAACACTAACGCTAGATCCTAAGTCAACAAGGGCATTATCAAAGCAAATATTATTAATAAAGCAAGGTAAAGTGAAACTCCCTGGGTCTTTCTCCTTTCGGGGTATGGAATTATTGATATGTGAAGCTTCAGAGTAAGCTTTCGAGAATTATGGTCCATATGATCCCTTATTTTCATCACATTAGTATCCATTCAAACGACTTGGAAACAGAATTGTCGTTTGTCTTGTCCTATACCTCTTCTGTCCAGCAGATACGGCGTATTGGGAGGATCTAATACGGCGTATCGGGTATGAAGTCACCTTCAATAGTAAGCTCGAGATCGACTTGACTTGATCTCTCGGGTTCGCTTCAGTAGATCTAGGTAGACTTTTAAATCCTCTTTCCTGTAGTACCTTGCTCATTTTCCCGATTTGAATCTCTAAAGTTTTAATCGATGCTCCTTGGTTTCGAATGGCAGTATCCGTTGAAGCTCGAATTTCTTTAATTAAATTGGAGTTTTCTTCATGTCTCTTTGTTGATTCACTCATAAACTTGCTCAGGGTATCTTCCATAGATTGCCTTCGTTCTTGGTATGAAGGATTCACATTATTCCTTTGATAGAATCCCAAAGCTGCTGCTCTATATCCCCTCCTTGAAAAGGTCCACCAAATTGCGTGTAGTAAACTTCTTCGAGGGTTTTCCTTCTTCTTTAAGTGGGAAATATTTGGTGTAATGGGTTCCTTTGCATTGTTCGCATCTAACTTAAGAAGCATAGACTTTTTCATTCACTTTTTCTTGATCTCTCTGCGGAAACCAATATAATGAAGTGTGCTCGGTATACTATGCCAATCCCGTCATAAGATTTAGTACTTCTAGACTAGATGTTCCATTGTGCCATTTTCTGAGAGAATTCACATTTCTTGTGATGGCTACCTTTGCATCACAGCAGTATTAGATGGTATTGCACTTTTGAAATTAAAATCGTCGGTAGGAATTCCAATCCATAAATAACAAGATAACCACCTGCATCTCTGTTAAATATTTTGGTGTGATGACACTTCATCAAGAGTTCTTTAAATCGCTCCTGTAACCCAAATCTGGGTAGCAGCGGAATATAATGTATATCCGAGGGTGTTACTTCATAGATCAATAGCACAAGATATGAGAACGACCACTAAACGTGCCGTTTGAAAAAGATACATTGGATTAACAAAATACTTGTCTGTACATAAGCTCATGGCCGTCAAATTGTTCAACAGTATTAATAAAGATTCGGTTATAAACAATTGTCCCTAAATGTAATAAGACCCCAAATCATTGATGTGACTCATCAATTAATTACTTCTAATGTATCACGCATCTACGTGCCTTATTGAACTGAGAATACATGCATCACAATGTCAACATAAAGTTGGTGAAAATTCATAGTTTATGTGTAAATCCATAGTAGAAACCGCAAGATTTCAAATGTATGATTTAAGCAACAGATGCAAACATCATAAAATGTAATTACGTTTTCTAAGCACATGACACAGAACTCGACATGTATAATGCAAGTAAATTGCCAATAAAATGCCGTTAATGATGTTTAACCCGCAACATCCTAATCCGACATGGTATAGGTTTGTTGTTCGGCTACCCAGCACAGTGAGCGCTACTCACCCAAACGGGGATGTCAATCCCAACCAGATCCATATATAACATTCGCTCGCTCACACTCAAGTAATTGCCAGATCCATAACAAAGTGCCCAGTGAAACTAGGCACCTACGTGCAACCCCTTAAAACATCGACAAAAAGAACCTAGTCTACCAAATAGTGAAAAAACAAATCATGACCCCCCCAAACGAAGTAAAACATCTATACAAAAAAGAAACAACATAGGGCTATGCACTCACCTTAGTAAATAGTCACTGGAAATGATAATATATCTCCATGTAGAAATCACACCGTCCAGAAACTAGTAAATACGCCACTAGTCTACACGTTTAAGGCAAAAGACACAATTGTATAAACTACAATAATTTTGTTAGTTTATATATATCGATTTCTCACTTGAGTGGTGGTGCACATGTTTATATGTATTACATCCACTTGATGGCTCTTGGGAATGAATATGATCTCACACGAGACTAGTATATACGTAATAGATGTTATTAAAAAATATACGTATTAATATAATCGTAGGTTTAACTTGTATATTATTCGAAATGTTAATTCTTCTGATATATAAGTAATTATGAAATCACTTTTGTTTATAAAATACCCTAGGTTTTCGAATAATTACAAAAATATCCCACTAGTTTAAGAAATGTAACCTTTACACTTTAGACCCTTAAGTTTTCACTTGTACATGTTTAGTCCTCCAACTTTACAAAGTTTACACTTTAGGTCCTTATATGACCCATAAATCCCTAAAGTTTTAGAAGTAACCAAAACAGTCCCTTAAGTTCTAAAATAGTGTATTGATAGTTTTAAACCTTTAAGTTTCAAAATTGACACTTTTAGTCCCTTAACTTGTAAAAATTGCATTTTAACTCCAAGTAAGTTCTAACAAGTGGCATTATGTTTCATTAAGTTCCAATAAGTCATATAAGCTGTTTTCAGCCCATAAAAACTCTCGATGAGCATATTTTGGTTTAACAAGCTTATTATGGCCTTATTGGACCCGTTAAGGTCCAATAAGCCATTTGAAGGTCCAATTAGGATTTTAAAAGCACAAACGCCTTCATTACGCTTATTTAAGATCGTTAAGTTGAAAATAAGTTCGGTAGAGCTTATTGGAGCTTATTCGAGCTTATTGGGCTTGTGAGCCCAATAACTCAAACCCAAAATATATTTAAAAGGTTTCATTAGTGTTTTAACTTATTTCTTTAGACTTATTAAGCACAATGGGGTCTGTTTGCTTGGTCATCTTATCCAATAAGCTAATAAGCTCGTTATTGGGCTTCTTAGGCCCAATAGGAACCCGAATAAGGTTTCTAATGGTTAGACTTGGTCCATTAAGGTCCATTAGCTATATTTAGGTCCATTAAGCTCATCAAAGTTTTTTTTTTTCTTATAAGCTTACCAATAAAGTTTTTGTTTGTGAGCTATGTAGCTTGTTAAGCTCTTTATTAAGGCTCGGTCATGGCTAGTAATGTCCGATAAGGGTTCAGCTTGGTTTCCAGGTTATGTCTAGGTTCGTGTTAATTTCAATAAGCATCCTTAGTCCCTAATAAGCTCATAGAGCTTATCAAATAAGCTGTGTCTCTTAGGAAACCACCTGTTAGGCCTGTTGGGCTTCCATAGTGGTTGTTGGGCCCTAACTGACCTGAATATACTCCCTTGGCTTAATAATTTGGTTCTAGGGCTCTAACCATTTCGTTAAGCTCTCGTTAACGTTTATTAATCATTATTTAACACATGCATGCGTTTAAATAGTTATCATACACGTTCCCAAGCCAAGTGGTCTAGTTTTCATCAAATGTTTACGTATAGGATTTGCGTGGTCAAGTAAAACGAACCCATGATCACCATGGTCCTTATTTGTGTATTTTCAAATGATTGTTTAGCCTTAGCTCGATGGCTTAATCAGTTTTAATTCGTTGTTTATCACCACACAAGTTCTTATACAGTTTAAATATGGGTGCGTGAACCAAGCATTGGTCGAGCCAAGCCATTTTCTTGTCCACGTACTTGCTCAACCCACACGTTTTCACGTGAACATATTAACTAATAATGACACAATTAACGAATGAAAAATAACATGAGGGAGTTTAGTCGTTACTTACAAAGGTCCAGAATCTTAAGGAGTGTCTGTAGAAAACCCAACATGTTTATATTCACACGCCGTATAACCCTAAGCTCCAAGGCTTGTATACCCAAATCCTTAGTTCGTGTTTCCCTCTTCACACCCTTATACTCGATCTTAAATGCACCTTGTGTCCTTGAAATTGAAATGTGGGTCGTGTATGGTTCGGTTTTGATGTAAGCCGAATGAGATAGGGAGAAATGAAGAGGTTTATCTTAGTGAGAGAGTTTGAGAGTTTAGAAATGTATTAAGTGTAGTTGTAAGTGTGTATTTATAGGCAAATGAGATGGTTAGCTCCTCTTGGTCCTAAACCAACTACAAACAAGCTAGGAGGGGCGTTTTTGAGGTTTCTAGTTAATCACTTATGGTTTTATGCTAAACCACTCAAGTACTAGCTCTAAATGCTCAATATTATGGTACAATATATGCTTAGATACTTGAAATCTTATGATTTGTGTGTATATACATGCATTAGCCGGGTATGGGAGGGAAAAAGAGAGACTAAATGGTTTTTAACCATTGTGTAAATGTTAGTTAGGGGACACTAAGTACTAGTTTTAATTACTAGGAGATGTACATGTACTTAGGGATCAATATGAGATTTTCTAGTTAGCTAACACACAAAGGACGAATTTTATGTGGGTTTATCTTACCCATATTCGGCCTTGGTGTTTAATTAACAACAATACATATACAATTTGTGTTTGAGGGTATAAAGTGGATATTTGGTTTGAGTCTAGGTAAGTCCTAAGGAATTTCTGAGGTGTGTCCAAAGTATTTTATTCGAAACGTAACCCTTTTATGCTACCAAAAAAAATAAAATACGCAAATTTAATAATTATCTTCTTAATATTTATATAATACTTGATTGACGTAAAACCCTTAATTATTTGATACCAAGTTACATTCAATGTCACTTAATTACTAGTCTACGCGATTTTGTCATAAAAGTTTAAATTTTAAAAGTAAACGCGTATCGGACCAAAATAAATAGTGACGAATAATAGATGTCGTAAAATGACCTGAAATTAAGAAATGTTACAGCTCCCATGCTTGGTAAAGGTTTTCATCAAGTTCTTGCTGAAAGTTGTTGATTTCCTCCATTTTCTTTGCAGCTCGAGCAGGTGGGCAATATTTGTTCAAAAATTTTGTTTTAAGACCATCCCAAGTTATAATTGGACCAGTTAGTTCATTTCTCAGCCAACGGCTTGCGGCTCTAGTTAAGGACATAGGGAATGCTCTAAGCATCACTTGGTCTAAAGTAATATTTGGAATGTGGAATAGATCGACGATCTCAAGAACTTTCTCAATATGTCCGTTCGCATCTTCATGATCCGAACCGCTGAAGGTGTTGGTAAGTAGTTCCTTGAGAAATTGGCCGTTTAGATTTAAAGGTTATCATTGTTCTTCAATTTAGGCCTTAGCAACACCCCTTATCCATAGTCACTCGGTCTTGCTCAGAATGCTCCATAGTTCCCGCCATTGTTTCTGCAACTTCTTCCTCCGAGTATTCTTGGTCAGAAAATAAATTAAAATCAGGCGATCTCCAAGACTTAGTGTCTTGAAGTGCTTCCTAGATGATCAAAATTCTTGTTCCGAATCCTTGAAAGGTGTGAATAGTTCATTCGTTGAACTCCTTGTCATGCACTACCTACAACAATGGATAAACATCAGTAGTATAGAAAAATTTTATGCAACAAAATCAAATATGAAAACTAAGATTCTGATTCTGTTTCAGATGATTGATATGCCGTATTCAATAGAAGTGAATACGCCGTATTAATCAGTTGAATGAATACGCTGTATTGGACAAAAAGTTGAATACGCCGTATCCAATGAAAGTGGATACGCCGTATCGAGTTATCTACCAGAACAGTGTATTAGCAAAACAATTAAATTAAACACATAAATATACTAGCAATAACAAATATACCAAATATATAGAATATACAAGAATATATACTAATCTAATTAACACTACTCCTAAGGGTTAGATCTAATGTTAAAAACCAAAATATAAAATAAAAATCAAGATTAAATTTCGATCCCTGGCAGCGGCGCTAAAAACTTGATGCGTCGTTGTGTGGTGTATATTTTTTATGATTCAAGTTTTAAATTTATATTTTTCCGACTTAACCAAAAACAACACTTTAACGGGCAGTGTACCCGGTCGGTGGTAGATTTGTGGTAAGTAGGGTGTCAAACACTTGAAGCGAGGTTAAATCTCTCAATTTATTAATATTTTGGTTATCTAATCTAAGTTAATTCTAATCTAAGTCAAACCTATGCTAATCCTATGTTAGTTCTAATCCTAATTCTAACAGGTAAAGGGGGGTTTTCAGCCTGAGAGACTGGCACGGGTTTGGTGGTGACTACAATCAATTCAAGACACTTTAACCCACGTAAGCAAATTAACAAAAGATAAAAGAGCGGTCAAGCCTTATGATAGAAAACTGTATTAGCCATCATTAATCCGATTAGAAGTTGGTTTGTTTATTCAGTGCAATGATTACTTATCTTGAGGTGGCATATCATTCTTAGACTTAGGCGAGACTTCATCCTAAGACCTAGACACATTAATTCTGTCACAATTAAAGCATCCGCATAAAGCATCCTTATTTGCTGATTATAATCTATCTTAGGGATTAAAGCAATGGTGATCTTGTTAAACCCTAGCTCATAGAGACTTTACCCATTTACCGCTTAATGGCAATTTATACTCTAGTAGTCCACTTGTCCAACTATCCAATGGAATCAGAATGTTATTTGTTGAATTATCTAGGTTCACCTGCTAGTCAACTTGTTCAATAAACCAAAGGCAATATCCGATAACTAGTTAAGCCAGAAGCGAATCCTATAGCACGAAATAGCAGGACAAATATTTGTGATCCTAAGATTCTAGATGTATAAATCACTATTAAGGAGCTATCCCCGGCAAGATCTTGGTCCGTGTCACTAGATTCAGTTAAATGATAGGTCGCATACAAAAGCACGTAAACAAGTATAAATTGATAAACATAAACAAGCATACAACGATAAATTAAGCAATCGAGATATAAACAAAACCAAACATTTAGATCTTCATAATAATGGCTAATACCCGAAGGTATTAGCCTTCAAACATCATAATTAATACAAGAGTAATGGCTTAGCCAAGGTAAACTAACCGAGTTAACGAATGATACCAAAACTGAACGAATTACAAAAGTATAAGAAATTACACGTTGTCTCCTATGGATTGGAATGCGTTGCAAGACCTCTTCTGCTCTTTTTCTCCTCTGAAAATCGACTTTTGTGGTTTATGTATCGAGAATATATTTAAGCACACTAAAGCTCATTTTGAGTTTTTGTACTATAGGGACTGGAGTCGGTAGTCCGGATAGACAATCCCAGTGTGTTGCATACGGCGTATTTGGAGGTTTTACCTGAGTTCAGGGACCACGTTTGATATCTTCCAGAATATTTTATTCCCATATAGCTTGAATACGGCGTATTGCCTTTCCTGGATACGGCGTATTGGTCTTGTTTCCTTCGTGGTCTTTGGTGAGTGCAGGCACAGATACGCCGTATCTTCCTTGATGGATACGGCGTATTGGTTGTCAGAACAATAATCTTTAAAATATCTTCGTTTAAGCTCCAGAATGCGCGCCTTTTGCCTAATATTCACCAAGTACTTCATAATTACTGCAATTCTCAAATATAAACGATTAAGTAACTATCTTTGCAGTAAAAAATATTAAAAAATATACAAATTGGATTTAAATTACATCGGATAAATGATTCTATAAAAAACGACCGTTATTTGATGTCCATCAATTCCTGCTCTCAAGTGAGACCATGCAATGTCGGGAAATTAACGCCTCACGTCTCTAAGAAAGGAAGCCATCGAGCGATAGTACCTCCTCTCCCTCCTCAATATAGAAACCTAAGCTCCCAGCATGGATCGATCATCTTGTGCGTCCTCGCAACGCACATAAAGCTCTTGAGCATCCTGCCTCTAAGTAGTAACAAGATCTGTAACCTTGTTATTGACCACCCCTAAGGCGGTCATCGCTCTACTCCCAGCAGCACGAATACTAGCATCCAAAGTATCCACAAATCCATAGTCAACTCTATGGGCTAGAGCATGTCCAGACTGCCTAGCAGCAGCAACTGATGAACTCTCCCCAATCTTGAACCTACCAGTAGGAGCAGTGAAACAAGCTCTCTTCCAAAGCGGCATGTCCACCTTAGGAAGATCATCTTTATGTGTAGTAGATGGTATCAACAAGGGTGGTGATGGTATCTATGATGGGTGGTGATTGGGTGTTGATATAGCTCTTCAACCGAACCCACTACTCCTATATCCTAATGGTACCATCAGCAAAATGTAAGGGCTAGTAGTAGGTGTGATAGTAGTGTAAGGGCGAGTGAGGGAAATCTGGGAAGTGGTGATGATAGGGGAAAAGTGGAGAGTGAGTAGGTAAGGCAAGAAACCCTAGCAACCTCGCCTTAGAATGAATATATAGTTTCTAGTTAGGACAAACATCCAAGAAAGTATACGGTATGCAGATGTGGTGGAGTGTAGTCACAGACTCGTCGGTCTCAAACGGCTATGTCTCCTCAGCGGAGGGGATAAGATCAACTACAGGTACATCAAAAGAGTCGGTCGGAGCTAGATGCTCCTCTTCCTCCTCTTCATCATCCTCAAAAGCCTCCTGCTCCCTCATCATCGTCCATCATCCATCATCATCGTCATCATTGATGACGACAGCATTAGCATCTCTCATCCATTTAGCCAGGATAGTCGGCAGGATCCTCCTCGGGGTCCTCTTTTGGATCCTTCTCTGAATCGGAGTCAGCAACATAGCCTGGTGATAGGGGTGTAGGTAAAGCATCATCTGGTAAAGGCTAATCCTCCATAGGTGCCTCAGCATCAGATGACACTAAGTACTTCGGGTACTCAGGCTCAGGTACATAGTCTGGAGAAAGCGGTGCCTTCCTGGTAGGTGCGCCTCAGGGCAGGCACATAGTCTGGAAAATGTGGGTGCTCAGGACCCGACATGTAATCTGTAGATGGTGGTGCCTGCTCGAGAGCCTGAAGAGCGGCCTCCACATATGGGTCTACTGGGTGCATGGGTATTCCATCGTATCCGTAGACAACGACTCTGGGAGAACCTGCATCTGTTGGCTCCTCGTAGTCACTAGATATCGATGTGTAGGTAACAATGGATGACGACATGACTGCTGTAACAATAAAATAAACTTATAGCAGTATATTATATAAGACCAATAGCAATATATGTAATATAATATAAACACGTATATTAATCATGTAAGCATCTAGTATAACCAACTAATGCAAACAAATAGTGTATGTATGTCCCGTGAAAAACTTTTGTGTAATGCAATGTTCGAAAACGGTTATAGTCCAAGTAAAAACATTTGACCTGGTTCTTTATAACCTTGGCTCTAGATACCAATCTGTAACACCCCCAAATTGGGTCGCAGTGGAATAAGGGTCTGGGGCGTTACATAATAGATCAATAGCACAAGATATGAGAACGACCTCTATATGAGTCATTTAAAAATGATACATTGGAATTAATAAACTTGTTTGTTACATAAGCCCGGAGCTTAACTTATTCATCTTGCAAATGTAAAGATTTTAATACATAACAAATACTCAAAAATATAATGCACTTAAATCTTTATGATAATGTGACTCCAACATGATGACCACCAATGTATCCTTGTTTCTTGCCTTATTGACCTAAGAAAAACATGCTTTAAAACGTCAACATAAAGTTGGTGAATTCACAGGTTTAAGTAATGTATAAAGTATGACCGCAAGATTTCAAAGTGCATGACTATTGTAACACATACAATATCATAAAAATGTAATTACGATTCCCTAAGTTCATGACACTGAAGCTACGACATGTATGAATTGCAAATTAATGCGAACAATGTGCCCGTGTAGATGTTCAACCCGCAACATCCCAAATCCGACATGGTATACGTCTGTTGGTTCAATCCGTCGAACCTAGTGAGCGCTACTCACCTGAACGGGGATGTCAATCCCAAATAGATCAATTTATAACACTCGCGCTTACACCAAGTAATTGACAATTCATGATTCATGGGCATAGTGGGTTATAGCTACTTAGGCAAACTCGTAATTTGTTTAAAAGTGTATTGCGTCCAAATGTAAAACAATGCATGTTTCTCATCCCAAAAGTTGTAAATCATTGTAATCATATAAAATGGGGCTATGAACTCACCTCTGGTGAATGAATTGATTATCTAAATCAAATAAGTAAATCGTCTCGGCAAATCCGAATGCAACCTAATTAAGTATAGGTCGTATGAGTGTCATGTATTTAATATAAATACATCAATATATTTTTATAGAGTTACATCACCATCTAAATGTCTTTGTTTAATTTATAAACTTGAAACAATATTTAAATCGTACTTGTAAGACGAGTGTTCATGTATTTGTATTTGTAAAAATATCATCTTTGTCCAACTATTGATTATTTGTTAAAAATACTTGATTTAATATTTTTATTATTTATACAATAATATTATATAAATAGTTTAATCATTTTGTAAAATAATATTTATAAAGTTAAAAACATATATAAATATTATATAAGTAATATGACATTATTCGTTTTTATAGCCCACACGAACCAAAAAACGCTCGTAAGTCACTTTTTATGTTTCAATCAGCAAATGTCTTTTATAAAAATAGTGCACAAGGGTGTATAAAAATAGTGCACAAGAGATATCTAATTTTCATAAATTCATAACTTTCGTGTTTTAACTTCATTTCTAACGTTCTTTATATGTATGGGATCGTAGTTGAGAAATCTAACAAAATATTACATTTATAATATTTATATAACCTGTTATGAACAGTAACAGTGAGTTAAAATTTATAAAAAATACTTTTTATAAATTTATTTATCGAAAACTTATAAAAAATCATATCTCCTTCATTTTAATCCGTGTTAAATGTTCCTAATATATTCGAAATCCTCATAAGATGTACTATCATAGAAAAATATTCATATATTTTTATCAGTTTCGCACGATAGCAATTTTTATAAAAACACTTTTCATTGTAATCTTGTAAATATCATAACTTCTTCGTTTTTCGAGTTCTTTATATGCTTGGACTCCTTATGAAATTTACTATCATAATAAAATTATTCCAAAATTTATTAAATTTCGAGCTGTTACAGATTATTAAAACAGTCCGTAAATCAAGTGTATAAAGTTTATTTTATTACTTTTTCCATAAATAAATTATTACAAGTCTTCTAATTTATTTAATAACACATCTTAAACATATTATTAGTCCTCGAATAAATTGTCCTTCATAATTATTTATTTATCCAACTTTATAAATAAATAATTAACAATTACTTTCTAAATAATTATATAAATTATCCATTGCTTGTAAATCCTCAAATAAAACATGTTATTTCATTTCAACATATTTTAAACATTATTTTACCATGAACAAAATTTATTTTGAATTTATATACATGCCATTTTATTTTATAAACTTATAAAATAAACCTAGATGGTGAAAAACAATATAATAAGTATATAAACATGTAAATGAAGTATTAGAAGAGATTAGATAAATGAATTAGACCTTAGAAGAGTAGATGATGATGATACACAAAGTCTAACCCTAGTATTCAACCAAAATACTTAACAAGAATCCTAATACTCCACTTGATAAACCCTAGTTATCTTCTTGTATACACATTGTATAAATAACCAACCAAGCTTCCAAATCAATTTGTAACACCTTAGATATACCTAATATTAAACCTTGTATACTTGTAATACTTTTAAAATCAAAACTATGAATTGTTTTGTGTGTGGGATACAAGCCGTGAGCTAAGGAGGAAATGGAGAGGGTTTTGTATTTGATTTTTGCTTGTAATTGTTAAGTGTGTGTAAGTTTTACTTTAAGGCTCCTACTTATAGCAAAGGCACTTTATGAAACCCGTATTTCAAAACTATCAAATGGTTTTGTAACCATGTATAAAGGTGCCGGTTTTGAGTGTCTTGGGGCATGGTTTTAGGGATTAAAATACTACTAGGGCTTGTAAGATAGTAAGGAATAAGTATGGAAGTTGTATGACAAAGTGTCTTTGTGTAAGAATGATAAGAAAGGAGATGAAGCATGCATTTTAGGTCCTTGTTTTCTGCCGAATTAACACAACCATGGGGGGACAAGAGTGTGGCTTGGATATTCATGTAAGCTTTAGGGTTTGATCCTTTGGGTAAAGGATAGTATTGTTTATGTTGTTAGTGGATGGTTGTTTGATTTAATTTCAAGTGTATGTATGTATGTTTGTATAACTGGCCATGCTTGTATATATATGGTAGAAATGATAAAATTTTAGGTATTGGGTATAATAGTGAGTATTTGTTGAAGTATAGATGGGTTTATGTGCTTACATGTATGCATGGATGTCCAAAACGCGAACCGGGTGCGTTTTACGTAAAGTATAAAAATAAAACTTGTAAAGTCATAAATTATACTTCTAATAATGTTATAACACTTGTTGAACGTAAACTTTTATTTGTTTGATGACCATTTACGTTGAATGCTTATTTTTAGTTTACGCGATTTAACTTAACGATAAAAATTAAAAGTAAACGCGTAAAAGTCTAAAAATAAATAATTGCATAAATGAAGTCGTAAAATGACCTGAAATAACGGATTGTTACAGTCTTCCCCCATTAAAGGAGCCTTGTCCACAAGGCTCAAGATGCGGCACTTGTCGAGGGTGCGGATTTTAGGAAGAGATGCGGATATTTCTTTCGAAATTGATATTCACGTTCCCATGTGAACTCATGACCTCTCCTAGACTTCCACCGAACCTTGATAATTAGAATACGGCTTTGTTTCAACCATTTGACTTCACGATCCATGATCTTCACTGGTTCTTCAACGAAGTGAAGCTTGTCATAAATATGTATTTCATCCAATGGAATTGCCAACGGCTCGTCGGATAAACACTTCTTTAAATTGAATACGTGAAACGTGCTATGAACCCCACTTAGTTGTTGAGGAAGTTCGAGTCTGTAAGCAACGGTTCCCACTTTTGCTAATACCTTGAAAGGTCCAATATACCTCGGGTTCAACTTCCCCTGTTTGCCAAAACAGATAACCCCTTTCAAATGCGAAACTTTTAACATAACTTTGTCACCAACTTGAAATTCTAAAGGCTTACGCCTCACATCGGCGTAACTCTTCTGGTGATCACGAGTGGCTTAAATTCTGCTCTTGATTTGAATGATCTTTTCGGTTGTCTCTTGAATAATTTCTGGACCGGTGAGCTGAGCATCTCCGACCTCGGCCCAGCAAACATGTGATCGACACTTCCGTCCATAAAGTGCCTCAAATGGGGCAGCTTTAATGCTAGTGTGGTGACTGTTGTTGTATGAAAATTAGATTAGCGGTAAGTGTCTATCCCAACCATTCCCAAAGTCTATTACGCAAGCGCGTAACATATCTTCTAGTGTCAGATGGGTTCTTTCGCTTTGTCCATCGGTCTGCGGATGGTAAGCAGTACTCATATCTAAACGAGTACCCAAAGCCTTTTGAAACGCCCTCCAGAAATTTGACGTGAATCTACCTTCATGGTCACAAATGATTGAGACTGGTATTTCATGTCTTGTGACTACTTCTTTCAGGTATAGTCTTGCCAATTTGTCTATAGAGTCATTTTCCCTCATCGGCAAAAAGTGTACAGACTTAGTAAGACTGTCTACAATCACCCAAATGGTATCATAACCACCTGACATCTTAGGGAGCTTGTTGATAAAATCCATGGTGATATTGTCCCACTTCCACTGAGGAATCTCAGGTTGCACCAACAAACCAGATGGTTTTTGGTGTTCATCTTTGACCTTTAAGCATGTCAAACACTTGCTAACATAAGTGGCAATATCCGCCTTCATGTTAGGCCACCAGTATAATTTTTTCATGTCCTATTACATCTTGTCAGAACCCGAATGAACAAAATATTTTGACTTGTGGGACTCATGCATAATCAAGGTCCTCAGATCACCGTAGCACGATAACCAACTCCTGTTATTTAAACATAGAGTTCCGTCGACACGGGGTTCCAACTTTTCCTTTGGGAGATCCTTCCTGATGATACCTCCTACATCTCCAGCTTCAAAGTTTTCCGGTTTTATTGCTTCTATCTGAGCTTCCAAAATTTACTTGGGAGATCCAAACCAATAGTCATAACCAAGGCTCGAACCCGTAATGGCTTAATCCGTTCTTTACGGCTTAAAGCATCGGCCACTACGTTTGCTTTCCCCCAGTGATAATGAATTTCACAATTGTAATCACTAAGCAACCGACGCTCCACAAACAACGACGTTGCAAGTCATGAATCAAACTCTTTTGATCACAGCACCATGTGTTGTTAAACTTTGTGAGTCACGTGTCCACAAAAATACACAGTGCACTTTGTTCCGTACATATAGTGTCTCAAAATCTTTAGAGCGAACACTACTGCTCCTAACTCCAGATCGTGACTCGTATAATTCTTCTCATGGATCTTCAGTTGACGTGATGCATAAGAAATCACCTTCTCGTTTTGCATTAAGACATCGCCTAATCCTTTATGCAAAGCATCGCAATAAACAATAAAGTTCTCGGCTCCTTCGGGTAAAGCCAAGATAGGTGCACTACACAATTTCTCCTTCAATAATTGAAAAGCTTTTCTTCCTTGTCACCCCAATCAAACTTGACCTTCTTCTGAGTAAGCTTGGTCATTGACTTGGCGATCTTCGAAAATCCTTCAATGAACCTTCGATAATAACCAGCGAGACCTAAAAATTGACGAATCTCCGTTGGTGTCTTAGGAGATGCCCAATCTTTAATAGACTCGATCTTGGCGGGATCCACGTGAATACCATGACTGTCAATCACGTGACCGAGGAATTGTACTTTGGGGATCCAAAATTCACACTTAGAAAATTTGGCATACAACTCCTCCTTCTTAAGCAACTCCAAGATTAACTTGAGATGCTCTTCATGCTCTTGCTTGCTCTTTGAGTAGATCAGCATATCATCAATAAAGACAATCACGAATTTGTCCAAATATGGTTTGCACACCCGATTCATGAGGTCCATAAATACAGCCGGTGCGTTCGTCAAACCAAAAGGCATAACTTGAAATTCATAATGGCCGTAACGAGTTTTGAATGCGGTCTTCGAGATGTCTTCTTCACGAACTCGTAGTTGATGATAACCCGAACTTAGGTCGATCTTCGAGTAGACACTCGACCCTTAAATTTGATCGAATAAATCTTCAATTCTTGGAAGTGGATAACGGTTCTTCACCATTAGCTTATTTAATTCCCGGTAATTGATGCACATCCGGAATGATCCATCCTTCTTCTTGACAAACAAGACCGGAGCTCCCCAAGGTGAGGAACTGGGTCTTATAAAGCCTTTGTCGGAAAGTTCCTGCAGTTGATCCGATAATTCTTTCATCTCGGACGGAGCTATCCGATAAGGTGCCCGTGCTACAGATGCAACACCAGGTACCAAATCAATTTGAAATTCCACTTGTCAGGCTGGTGGAATACCCGACAAGTCCTCGGGAAAAACTTAAAGAAAGTCTCGAACAATTGGTACGTCTTCAAGTCGCTTCTCCTTAGACTTGTCTTCAGCCTTCTTTACGGTAATATGTGCCAAAAAGACATGACATCCTTTTAGCAAATACTTTTGGGTTTTGGTGCACGAGATGATGTTTAACCGAGACTCGTGTCCATTGTTGCTTCTGTCACCACGAAATATTAAAATTTCATTTCCAAAGGGAACACGAACGAGTTTCTCATCACAGACGATTACGACATGATATTTTATTAACCAGTCCATACCAATTATGACATCAAAGCTACCGAGCTCTACGGGCATTAAATCGATGTTGAATGGATGATTCAGAAAATTTAGCGTGCAACCCCGTATAAGTGTATTAACCTCAATTATTTTACCATCAGCTAACTCGACGTCATAACCATGATCTAGTATAGTTGAAACGATATCAATCAAAGAACTAAATGCAGTAGACACGAAACTTCTATCGATACCAGTATCAAATAAAATTGAAGCATAACGGCTGTTTAGGAGGAACGTATCCATAACGACATTAGAGTTTGGGTTTGTCCTTGTCGTGCCCACAACATAAGCCCTTGCCACATCATTATCATTCCCAGCTTGATTTCCCTGATTCTTGTTTTTCAACTTTGGGCAGTATTTCTTGTAATGCCCCTGAACCCCACATTCAAAGCAAGTGACACCCCGCTGAGTGTTAGTGTTAGAAGCAGCACCCCTACAATCACGGGCCAGATGGCCAACTTTCTTGCATTTGTTGCACCTTGGTGCACACTGCCCTTCGTGATGGTAGTTGCATTTAGGGCACAGAGGTTTAGATCCTTCGTGCACTTTCTTCTCACCAAGCACAACTGTATAGGCCCTTGCCATATTATGCCTTTTGAAATGCTATTGTTGGTTCTAGTTGTTCCTTGAAGTGTCATCAAGCTTCCTTTTGTTTTCAACTTAACGGTCAGCAAGACTACGGATTTTCTGATCCATCATTTCAGTGGCAAACTCAATTGCATCATGCATTGTCTTTGGCTTAGAAGCCATCACACTTCCCTGAATCATGTCGGGAAGACCACCGACATACTTCTCGACCTCATCCGATTCCCCGGGAAACATTCTCGAACACATCGGTGCCAACTCTTGGAAATGTTGGTTATAGCTCAACACATCAGTACCTTTGACTTTCAAATTCCAGAGTTTAATCTCTAGCTTCTTGATCTCGCCTCTTGGGCAATATTTGGCTGTCATCATCTTTTTCAATGTTTTCCATGGCATTCCGTATGCAGCATCATGACCAACAGTCTTGACGTGGGAATTCCACCAAGTCAGAGCACTGCCAAGAAGAATGCAGGTAGCAAACTTGATCTTGCACACGACGGTGCAATTGCTAATATGGAATACAGACTCCATCTTCTCAAACCACTGAGTTAAGCTAACAACTCCTTCAGTACCTTTGAAATTTAGGGGTTGGCATTTCAAGAAGTCACTGTAAGTACACTCTCGAGCAGCTCGCTCTGTCCTTCTGCTACCAGTTTTCGAATCATGGCTGTCATCACCATTTCTACTGCAACTGTTTACTTTAATTTCTGCCAATGCATCAACAACTCCTTGGGATATTAGTGCCTTAATCTGAGCATCGGTCATAGGTGCGGGGGTGGTTGTTGCGGCGGTTCTCTTTGGCGGCATTTTCTTCAGATCACAAGAAAATATAATACACGTTAGATTTCATACAATCATAAATGCGACATGACATATGCATAATAAATAAAATGAGATCACATCACACAGTGAAATATACAACCGAAGTGAGATCAACAATGACATAAATAAATCGACATCTATATATAACAATGTCGATAATCATACGTGATAGCTTGGTTACAATGACCAGTACAATGAGATACAAAATGAAAATATGGTCCTAAGGTAATGCTAGCCGGGAGTTACCTATAATACTTAACATGCTATACAAGATAGATAAAAGATGACAAAAGATCCATACAGCCTACTAGCTGGGAGTTACACATAAAACTTAGCAGGCTATACAGGATAGCTACAAAATGGTACAACACTAACTACTACTACCAGCATCCTCTGGGTCATTAGTGCGTATTGGATCCCTAGCCTCCAGAGTCTGAATACGTCCAAGAGTTGCAGTCAACTGTGTCTGAAGTAACGAATCTAAGCCACCAATGTCGCAACTAGAGTCTTCATTGATCTAATACAAGCATCATGTGTCTGAATATGAGTCTCGTGTGTCTGAACCTGAGCTCGATGTTCTAGGAGCTCAGCATGTACAACCTTGTTGCAGTCCATGGCCTGTGACCATGCCTGTCGGGTGCACCAAGCCTCGCTCTCCATAAGCACAGCTGTGTGAAGATGATATCGCATGTCTTTAAACAATATGTTGACTCGGGCTTTCTGAAGAGCTTGGTTATCCTAGGCGTCCTCCAATCAAACATATATCCCATGAGTATCCCGAGCAAGAGTAGTGGAAAGATCTGTTACTCTATGGCTCAAGCCCTCAACAATGGTCGGTGCTCTCTCCTCCATATCCCCAACCATGTCATCCCAAATATCCTCAATCCCATAGCCAACCTCTCTAGACATATGGCGTATAGGGGTCGCATCCACAGTAGCAACATCTAGTCCAGGCTATATAGCAGCAGCTGCTGAACTCTCTCGAACCTCAAACCTACCGGTGAGAGTAGTAAGACGAGCTCTTTTCTGAAGCGACATGTCCACCTCGGGAATATCATCTATGTGTGTAGTAGATGGTAGTAATAGGGGTGGTGATGGTATCTCTGATGGATGGTGGGTGAGTGGTGATGCAACTCTCAACTGAATAACGGCTACTCTGTAGCCCAATGGTGCCTCAACATAGGTAGGGCTAGTGATGTGTCGTTGTGTGGTGTATATTTTTATGATTCAAGTTTTAAATTTATTTTACCGACTTAACCAAAAACAACACTTTAACGGGCAGTGTACCTGGTCGGTGGTAGATTTATGGTAAGTAGGGTGTTGAACACTTGAAGCGAGGTTGTATCTCTTAATTTATTTATATTTTAGTTATCTTATCTAACTTAATTTTAATCTAAGTCAAACCTATGTTAATCCTATGTTAGTTTTAATCCTATTTCTAACAGGTAAAAGGGGGTTTTCAGCCTGAGAGACTTAGGTGGGCTTTGTGTGAATCGTTGTCGTTTGATTTTAGTTTGGTGTATATTTTTTTATTGATTCGCGCAAGTTTTTTTTTTGAATTATTTTATCCGGACTTAACCAAAACTCAAAACTTTAAGGGCAGGTGTACCTGGTCTTTGGTGGTAGATTTTGTGGTAAGTAGTGGTGTTGAACATTTGTTGAAGCGGAGGTTTGTATCTCTCTCAAATTTATTTATATTTTAGTTATCTTATCTTAGTTAATTTAATCTAAGTCAAACCTATTTTGTTTAATCCGTTATGGTAGTGTTTTTAATCCTATTTCTAACAGGTTAGAAAATGTGGTGGTTGGGAGGTTTTCTAGAGCGTCTTAAGAGGGGACTGTGCAAAGTTTGTTTGGTGACTACAATCCAATAGACAAGAGACACCTTTAACAATCACGCTCAAGCAATTAACAGAAGATGTTAAGAAGCGGTCGAGCCTTGTATGCTAGTGTGTGTTTGTATTAGCCATCATTAATCTGATTAGAAGTTGGTTTGTTTATTCAGTGCAATGATTACTTATCTTGAGGTGGTATATCATTCTTAGACTTAGGCGGGACTTCATCCTATGATCTAGAATTATTAAATCTATCCACAATTAAAGCATCCGCTGTGTGTAGTTGTCCTTTTTTGCTGCACTTTGTGTGTGTATCTTAGGGATGAAAGAATGGTGATCTTGTGTAAACCCTAGCTCTCATAAAGATATTTTACCCGTTCTACTGCTTTAATGACAATTTTATAATCTATGAGTTTCCACTTGTCCAACTATCCAATGAGAGAAATTTCACATGTACTTTCACTCCCTTTGTCAGTACTTTTCTCAACCAAATCCTCCCTTTGATCTACCCCCCCCGTGTTTGGAGCATCCTCCTGAGCAAAGCCTTCTTTCATCTTCTCATTATCCTTAAGAGTCTTGATTCTGGTCTTCAATTGAGTGATTTCCAAATCTTGACTCTGAATCTTTGCTTCCATGAGTGAGTGTTGCATTTGCAGGCTGGTACAAATATCCATCAATTTCGTTAGTTATTGTTGCATACTGCCCTCACCACCACCAAAAGAAGTAACCCTTGGTGATGCTTCATGGGGCATGGTAGAGGTCTTAGTAATGTTTTCCCTGTCCTGCCCTGTATCTAAGCTAGTGGCAGTAGGGAAAGCCTCCCCATGTCTGTCATATCCTGATGGAGATGCAGTCTCATCTTCTCCAGGTAAAGGGACTTTAGACTGAGAAATCCGTATAGTCCCTTTGGTTAATCTCATATGTATGGGAATCTCAGAAGGAGATGGTGATGGTATAGTTGTTTCTTGTTGTTAAGGTTCTTGAGAAGTAGTTTGATCATGTAGAGGAGTAGGTTCATCTTGAGCTGAGGGTGTGTGATAGGGCTCAGTTGGGTTTTCTGAGCCTTCACCTTGTATAACTATCATAGAATCAAACAAATGGACAGTCCGACTAAAAAAACTTGGATTGTTGACTCTCAGGGTAGAAAACACTTTTGGTGTGTGAAAGGGTACATCATAAATTGTAGACTTTTTGTTAACACCAAATTGACTCATTTTTAAACATTGTTCAATAAACTTAGGGTACATTAGAAATTTACCCTTACTTTTTATATTTCTCACCATACCATCAAAAATCATTTTAGAGAAATTATAGACTCTGTTGGTTGCCAAACAAACAATAGCAGTGGCAATATTACTACTAAACTCATTAAAGCTTGTACTCTTTGGACTTAGACACTGCATAATGGTATGAATGAGAAACTTCCACTGATGTGAAAATTGGCCTTTTTGAAAAGAGAATCTTTGGTTTGGTAAAATATTATAGCCCATCAGTGAAAGGTTTTCAAAAAGATCAGTGTCAGGCAAAGTACTAATACCTTCAGCATCATTAAGTTTGAGATGCCTCCTAATCGATGATTCAGTGAGAGTACGTTGCCTGCCATTAACCGTAGCAATAATCTTTGTTGCTTCATCCACTGTTTCGACCCTAGCAGTAGACCAAAACTGTTGGATGTGTGCAACATAGACAGTGGGATGAACCATCAAAGCATACCTGATGTGGGAGGCTTCAAGGAAGTCCACTATCTGATGGAAGTCAGTATTGTGCTCTGTTTTCTCCAAAATAGCGACCATGTTGTGATAATCGCAAAAAGCAAGCTTTCCCATTGAGAGTTTGATGGTTTAGGGTTCTGGGTAAAGGACGATTAGGTGAGTTGGTACTGTGGATGACTGCAATTGAGATATTATTGACTCTAAGAGGTCTAAGTTTGTGTCGAATCAAGATAAGTGAACTTTTGGGATAAAGAAATCTCGAAAGATAATAGAAGTATCTTGAAACAACAATATAATAAACCTTATAGCGAAGAAAGGGGAGAAAATATCTCAACGGTTATATAAATCAGTGTAACAAACTTTTAGTCAAACAGTACCAACGGCTATATTGTCAGCGGGAAAAATTGGTCTAACAGTGGAAACTATGCCTAACAGTGGAAACAAATTGGTCAAACAGTGGGAAATATTCCTAAGGGTATTAACTTATCTTCAATAATCAAAAGTAATCCTACCCTATCCACACATACACACTTTCATGAGCAAGATAGACATGCATGAATTCATGAGTCCTTTGCTCGCTATCTGACCCATGAAGAAAATTAATACACATATTCACCACTGTATCCCTGTTTAACCCATTATAAAAGTTCCCTGAGTCACCACCCTACCACATCCATACTAGGTCAAATGTCTTGGCAGTATAAGTCCCTTCTCCAATAATTACACACCCAAATGTCTCAGTACACATCATACACACTAGAAACGCCTAGCTAGACATGAAGGTAGCTCTTGAGAACCAAATTTGTGTATAACCCATGAATAAAGACTCATACTAGAGTGCCTCGAAAGCTTAAGGACTCAAGGAAGTAATTCAACTAGCCTATATTGTCATAAAAACCTCCATTCATTAGTGGGGACAGTCTAAGACCGGCCATGAGTATTCTATGAATACCCTAATCCTAGAGGTTTCTTAGCCGTAACCTAAGATATATTGACTTACAGAGTGACAACATATGATGTCAGGTTTAACCTTGATGCATTATTGACATCATATAGACTTCTTCATGAGATGCTCATCCTGTAATTGTTAGTCCAAAACCAAGAAAAACACTAACAGTGGAAAGTTACCCTAACAGAGGGAACATTTACACTAGTAGTGGAAACTTAACAGTGGGAAAAATGACTAACAGTTGCATTTTACTCTAGCAGTACTAACACTTATTGATCTAATAACAGTACAAATCCTATACTAATCTTTATAAAAAGCAAGAGACACACATTTTTAGGGGTCAAGCATCCCAATACTCACAACTAAGTACTGGAACCTTCCCACATCAAAAGCTTTTGTTAAAAGATCTGCTACATTATCATCTTAATGAATATGATCAACATTAATTAACTTCTTTTCATAACAGTCTCTTATAAAATGATGTCTTATCTCAATATGTTTTGTTCTAAAGTGATAGACAAGATTTTTAACTATACAAATTGCACTGTTATTATCCATATATATCTTAGTGTTCATGAAATTGTACCCATAGTCTAGCAACTGATTTTGTATCTTAAGTACTTGTTCACAGCCACTTGTAGCTGCCACATACTCTGCTTCAGTTGTAGAAGTGGCCACAATAGTCTGTTTTTTGCATTGCCAAGAGATCAACCTTCTGCCCAAAAATTGACTACCTCTAGTGGTTGATTTTCTATCTTGAGTAGCACCACCATAATCACTATCTAAATATGCCACCAAGTCAAAAGGAGACTCTTTAGGATACCAAAGTCCCAACTTGAGGTGACCTTTTAGGTACCTAAAAATTCTCTTAACAGCATGGAGATGACACTCTTTAGGTTTCACTTGGTGTCTTGCACAAGCACAGACATCAAACATGATATCTGGTCTTGATGCAGTGAGATACATTAATGATCTAATCATGGATCTATACAAATGAAGTTCCACATCTTTACTAGCTCCATCTTTTCCCCAAGGATGCTCCCTATCCATGGGAGTATTAGCTGACCTGACATCTAAGAGTCCAAACTTTTTGAGAATGTCAAACACATACTTGTCTTGTGAGAGGCATATGCTATTTTTCTTTTGTAACACTTGTAGGCCTAGAAAAAAGTTGAGTTCACCCATAGCACTCATTTTGAATTTCTCATGCATTAGGGTCTCAAATTCTCTACACAACTTTAGATTTGATGATTCAAAGATAATGTCATCTACATACACTTGTACAAGCAAAAACTCTCCTTTGTGCATTCTGATAAATAATGTCTAGTCTATGGTACCTCTTTGAAAGCCATTATCCAACAAATACTTAGACAAAGTACCATACCAAGCTCTAGGTGCTTGGTGAAGTCCATACATAGCCTTCACTACCTTGTAAACTCTATCAGGAAACTATGAATCTTAAAATCCAAGAGGCTGCATCACATATACTTCCTCATCAATAGTCCCATATAGAAAGGCACTTTTAACATCCATTTGGTAGACTGTAAAGCCCATATAGGAAGCATAGGCTAAAAACAATCTAATAGCCTCAATCCTAGCAACTGGTGCAAAGACTTCTTCATAGTCAATTCCCTCTTCCTGAGTATACCCTTGAGCCACTAGTCTGACCTTGTTTCTAATGACTATCCCCCTTTTATCTCTCTTGTTTTTAAGGACCCATTTTATTCTAATAGGTCTCACTCCTTTAGGACAGTCAACCAAAACCCAAACATTATGTATCTTAAACTGTAGAAGCTCTTCTTGCATGGATTCTACCCAGCTTGGATCTTTAAGAGCATCAAAGATTTTCTTGTGTTCTTCTTGAGATAAGATACATGAAAATAGGCAATACTGTATGAGTTCAGGATTAGTCTTTTGATGAATTGTAGCTATGAAGCTTTGTTCTTCCATATTCTTGGTCTTTTGTCTTGTTTGGACAGGAGTATCAACATGACCAATTATCGGACTCTTTGGATGAACTTTATGAATTCTAAGAGTGGGGGTTGGACTAACTTGAATGTTAGTTTCCATGTTGCTTAACTCAACTTTCACTTCATTCAAACTAACTGAAGCAGTTGTATCTCCAAAAAGATCCTCCAACCTGTTTTCAAAGGACATAGCATTGCCCAAAGATGGTGTTTCCTAATAGCTTGAACCCCCCTTGAAATAATTCTTAGGCCACTTGAGATTACATGGGGAATAGATAGGCAATCAGTGGGAACAGGTGAACTAACAGTGGGAACTTCAGTTTCTACTATTGATGATAAAACAGGCCCCACTTGATCAGCTGTGGGGTCTTTTGCAGCAACGGTGGGATTGGAGTTCCCACTGCTTTCAGGTGCATCAAAATTGTTGATAATCCTATCTTGTTCCTTTTGAGAATCATCATTTTTCTTTGAAGAATCAATAGAAGTTGCAATTTGAGCCTCATGGAACCAATTTGGAAGAGTAATGAATCTCAGAGTGGATACATTTTCCTCC